>APFE030072752.1:41092-61711 GCA_000404065.3 Pinus taeda
AAAGTCACTTTAAAATTAGACTTAGTAACTTTATCACTTAAAGTCACTTTTAAATTAGATTTTAACTTTATAAAAATTATTAAGTCACTTTAGGAGAAAAATTAAAATCTTTTGGACACTTTTCCCTAGGCCAAAGATCAAAGCCTAAGGGAACCACCTGTCCTCCGGTACCAAATTTCAACAATGTTGAGGTCAGTGATGATGCCAAGTACTTAGTAGCAGTAGTTGGTGCCACCAAATAAGGAGGGAAAAATTATGTAGCAATATAGGTGGTAACCTTTGTAGAAACTCAAATGAATGAGTTCGCTGCCAAGTTTGAGAGTGATTTCTCCATGGTATCTTGCCTTTCTATTAGCATGGTTCTGAGGAATGTGTGGCATGTGGATAGTGGGTTGTCTCGTCATATGACATTAGGTTGATAATTGTTTTCTAGTTTAGTAGAGCTAGACTTAGGGGTTTAGGTTGAGCTTGGTGATGATACCAATTACTTAGTAGTAGGAGATGGTACCATCCCCTTCTAGCTCCAGCCAAATAACTCTTTAAACTTTGATGATGTTTAGTTTGTTGCAGATCTCAGGAAGAATTTTCTCTTGTTTTTTATAATGAAGGATAAGGGTTATGATGCAGAGTTCAAGAACCAACAAGTCCTCATTGGTGTGAAAATTCGATAAAAATATTGCTTATTGCAATCAACTAACAATTATCCAATGTATTTAATTCTGAGCAAAGTTATTTCACTGCAAATATTGAATAAAAACACGATTGCAATATTAACAAAACTAAATTGTGGAAAGTTTGATAGAAAACCAATCACAAAATGGACACAATATTTTCGGACAAAATGTTCCTGCAAAAACCCCAAAGGGAAAGCCAGTTCTTCAGTTCTGAGAGTTTCATTAATCTTCAACAAATACTGCAATTGATGAATATTACCATATTGCTTGCCAAATCGCGACAAACCTTTGGCAAAATATTTTCTTCACCTCCACAAGTCGATTTGACCACTAGAAGGCTGATGACCTCCCTCTGCAACCTGACATGGCCTCTCCTGGAAAATACAACCTGTTTGGCCTCACATGTGTGGCTCCTAGACCCTCCGATGATCATGGCTTGGACAAAATTAGCTTCTCGGTTGTTCTTGTGGCAATCTTGTACGACCTCCTCTTGGAAAATACGACCTCCAAAAGAAATCTCAACCTCCCTTAGAGAAAACACAACCCTCTTGGAACCCTCACAACCTAAATAACGCGACCTCCCTATCTATAGAAAAACTCTGGGAGAATTCCCCCTCCAGATCTTGAAAACTAGAAGAATACTGATGAAAGAAAACTCTGGAAAAATATTCACTGCTTCAACAATTATTGAAACCCTCACTGGTGTCAAACTCCATGCTATCACTGCAATGAATTGATCTCCAAGACTGCCCATCAATCTCGCTTATAATCTCTTGTTGAGAAATCAATGACCAAGATCTAGATCTGAAATGATCTAATCGATGGCTAAGATCACGTAGAAACTTTACTAGAAGTCTCTAAAGGAAAATCGAGCATGTCTCAATTATTACTAATTAATTAATCTATTTCCTAAAGTTAAAACTTAGGAAAATAATTAAAACTAATTAATTGAATTAAAACATTTACATTCAAAAGAATAATTTAGGCTTGGAGATATGTTCCACTCTTGTGTTCCTAGTCTCACTGACACCACCTAAGGCTAGAACACCTATTTGAGCTACATCAACCAATACTCCCTCTTAGTGAGGAAGGTGTTCTACGTTGTACACCATTATGCTCACATCTGGAACACCTATCACCTCATGGCCCATTCCACTATGCCACAACTCTCATGTATTGTTGCTGCATGCGATGAGTGCAAACTCATTCTCTATCCATCTAGAAAGCTCATCTGTGACTACTGCTGTCTGCTTCTTGCCCTTTTTGTCACCTTTCTTCTTGTGAGGGCAATTGTTGTGGTAATGGCCAAACTCATGACAACCATAGTACTTGATCTTTGACATGTCCTTCTTCTTTTCCTCCTTGGAGTTGGACCCTTTATTGGATCCCTTCTTCGCTTTTTTTGCCCTTGCTCACAAGAGCAACATTGTTGCTGTCATCTCCCTTATGCTTGGAATTATTGCTAGTACCACTATTTCCTTTCACAAGGCTCAGTTGAATCTCCTTCTGTGTGAAGTTGTTCCACAAGCGTTCCCAAGTAAGAAACTTAGATCTTCCACTAACCACTTGCACGAAGACATCTCACTGCTTCTAAAGTCCATTTAGGGTTGTTCTCACAAGCTCTTCATCCTCGACCTTCTCTCCAATGGTTGTTAGCTCATCTCTGACTGTTCTAATACGGGTGAGATAAATGGCAATGTTTTCTCCCTTATTTTGTTTGGTGCTTCTGACCTTCTCGCTTAAGATCATTTTCAGATTCTTATTTTTGTCCTAGAAAGGTTTGTTGATGGCATCCCACATCTTCTTAATCGTATATTCTTTTGCTAAATGTGGAACTATGTGGTCCTTGACTCGATCTAGAATAATACGCTTGGCCTTGGCATCATCTTTCCAGCACTCATGCAACATGATAGGATTTGTTGGTACAACAATATGTGTTGTAGCAAACTCCTTTAACCCATGCTCTTTTAAAATAAGAAGGTACCAGATTCTCAAGACACCAAAGTTTGATGCACCATTCAACCTATCTTGATCCCTCAATCCTGTTGAAGCCATTACTGAAGCCCTCAAGAGAAAATAAAAATAATATCTCTTCTACCAACTAACAAAAGTATTTGGAAAATATCATGGTCTCACTCTGCAAGTGATCTCAGTTGCTATTGGGCAACTCACACTTCCTCTGTGAACTCGCACTGCCCACTGGAATTGTGCACTGGCCCTCCCAGAAACTCAAACTACCTCCAGGAAATCACTCTGACGAATTTCTCTGCCTCCAACAACTAGAGAAACCTACTCACACTGCCTTTGAAAAATCGATCTGGCAACTGGCAAACAAAATTGCGCCTTCGACAACACACATTGTTAAACTAGCAATTTTCTTGGTGATTAGATGCACCTTGTTAATGATTGTAGACAATGACATCCTCATTTGATGATTGATGCTCACATGTTGATTCAATTTGTTGGATGATGGGTGATAGTTTTTGCTTCAGGATGATGCTCCTTAGCATGATGGATTGGTTATGATGATCATTTTGCAAGAGTGCCTTTATCTTCCACGTCTATTTTACTTTGCTGACCATAATTAACAAGATAGACAGTGAAGTTCATGGAGCACATTGGGGGAATTTACATGAGGTATTGACATGGAGCCATGTTGGAGGAGCTGATTAGACAACCATTTGGCCAGAACTCTCTTTTCATTTTCACCTTTTGGAGTGCCTTGGCAAGAATTGAGCCTCATTTTGAGATGTGGCCTTTGTGATGGAGCAACCAGCTTCTTCTACAGGGATATTTACAACAATAGACATTCATTCTTCTTGAATACCCACCTCCTTGGCATGTTTTCCACATCCTAAGGTTTCAGGGCATGGTTGATGGATCTTTCTTGTTGGACAAGGGCATCCTGGTCTTTTTGTCTCGATCTGATTCTTATGATCATATTTCATGGAATAAGCATCTCTGAACCAGAGCATCCTGAAGTACCCATGCAGGATGATGATGGATGGGAACCCATTGCATCAAATCCTGAGCCCACAGCTGAAGGATGGGAGCTGCCTTGGAGCCATGTTGGAGGAGCTGATTAGACAACCATTTGGCCAGAACTCTCTCTTCCTTTTCACCTTTTGGAGTGCCTTGGCAGGAATTGAGCCTCATTTTGAGATGTGGCCTTTGTGATGGAGCAACCAGCTTCTTCTACAGGGATATTTACAACAATAGACATTCATTCTTCTTGAACACCCACCTCCTTGGCATGTTTTCCACATCCTAAGGTTTCCGGGCATGGTTGATGGATATTTGATATTTCTTGTTGGACAAGGGCATCATGGTCTTCTTGTCTCGATCTGATTCCTATGATCATATTTCATGGAATAGGCATCTCTGAACCAGAGCATCCTGAAGTACCCATGCAGTATGATGATGGATGGGAACCCATTGCATCAAATCCTGAGCCCGCAGCTGGAGGATGGGAGCTGCCTCTTGAAGACAACGGCACCCTTTTTTGCAATAGGTTCGATTCCAGCTGCTTCCTGATCTGTCCATTCACTCAGGCCAATTACCCTGTTTCAATGATGTTTATTGATACCTGTCATAAGCAGTGGGACTCACTATGACTCGTTAAAATTGGATGCCATGCATGGCATGTTTTGATAGGTTAGGTTTTTTGCCTTGCAGCCTTAGCTCATAGTGGTTGTTCTCAAATCCCATTTTTTTTTATTATAAAATGCATGTCCTTTTATTCTGTATATTAATATTTTCTGTTAAAAATATCAAGGATATCATATAGTATATATGCTAATTGGGTCCAAGATACTGCTATATCTTTGGCAGTGACAGTTTTAATTCTAACACATCTACAACAAGAAACAGCTCTAGCGAGGTTCTGGAATAGTACACCAATCATTACCTGTATAGACAATACATGACTCGAGGATCACAATCTTTTTGGTTGTTTCTTAAGAATTCATTACAGACTAATCCTCGTAACTTTAGTTTTTGTGCCTGTGTTCTAGCCTCTAGGTGCAGAAAACTGGGACACTGATAGCTACTCTTTAAGTTATAACTTGCAGGCTTATGCCTGAATCTTTGATTCTGTATTTTTCATGTCCACTCACATAAGTAACATTTGCTAAATTGCTCATTTTACATGAGAATGACTGTTTTTACTGGAAAGTTTATGGAAGGTTAAATTTGGGGAACTAAGAAGATTATCTCATGTTTGAGTTCATTTTTTATGAGTCATATCAAGAGCCTTGGGACCAAGAAACCTACTTTGTAAATGTACATTGTTTGACAATACAAAGCATTTCAGGAACGTGCTTTTGTTACCTTTGTAGATAATTGCAGTCTTTTAGAAAATAGAACCTGCTGAAACAATGGAAAGACTTTTACAATGCATGGAGAGGTATAGCTTGTACAACCAACGTAGTTCACTACATAGATATAGCGGGCGTGGCTGATTAGATGGCCTAGTGATCCATGTATGAAACTACATGATTTCTCATATTTCCCTTTCTTGGGCATTATACATGAACAAAAATGTCTATGAATTCTTTATACACCAAAGAATCATGTACAAGGTTAACACACAGGGTAATTAAATATATATTTTCCTTTTTTATATTATGAGTTATGGCCATCAAATGGAGTTGTAATGGGCTTTTAATTTGCATTTGAGTAATGTGTTGAAGTAATGCGTGCAATTTGTAGCGTGTTTTTCCTTTGTTTTCACGCTACATGCATACGCAAACTTTCTATTGTGTCTCCTTGGATTTCTATTTTTGAAATGCTGATGAGTTTCATTCGTTTGTCAGGCAGTTGAAGCCACAGCAAATGTCAAAGAGGGAAACAAGGAATTGACAAAAGCCATAGAACGCAACAGTAGCAGTCGAGCTTTTCTTCTTCTGTTCTTGGTGGTTCTTCCTCTAGCTCTTCTATTCCTTGATTGGTACCAATAACTTTTGCACTTGCTAATTTTGTATATGTTAATTTAGTCTGCTCTAATAACCAGAGAGACGTGCTCCTGCCCCGGTACAAACGAACCAAAAAAGGGGTGCACTTACTCATTCGTAAGTCTTAAATGCAGGATAGATTTTTTGGTAGAATTTTTCTAGGATGACAAAAGCATATGGAAAATTTTGACTAATTGAAGCTGATGTCAGAAATAGTTCACTAAGCACAATTATATAATTCCAATTCCAAGCGACTCATGAATGCATTAACGAAATATGTTTTAACCCGCTATTAAATATGTTCCATGTGTTGAGAGTATCCTTGATTTACATGAGCTCATGTTTTGGGCATTATGTGGATATGTCAACGCTTTTATATGCATTGTTTAAAAAAAAATTGTATATGATTATTAAAACCAGGCAAACTGCTGATAATTCTAAACTAAAGCTACCAAATTTTGTATACCAAATTGCATTGCCAAGCGAAATATGGAGATTCTAAAAGTTAAGAGCCATTGTTAAAGCTTGAAACCACGTGTATCTCACTTTACTAGTGTTAAGGGATTTAACAAGATAGAAATCAGATGATTACTGTTAGCATTTGTATGAATAATATAATTGGGAGTACCACTGGGAAGGCCGAATAACTTTTTCCTCCATTTAGCATATTTGGTTAGTGACAATTGAGATAGTCACAAATTATTCAGCACACGTCACATCATCAAATGTAAGAAATGACTCACTTGAATATAAATTTGCTTCTGATTTCCATCAGAAATCACGAATAAAAATGTCTGAAATGTTAGACGACTCCTGCAAATTGAAGTGAAATGTTAGACGACTCCTGCAAATTGAAGTCTCAAGTGGCTTCCATTCATACCAGGTTATGTGGTACTATCGTTAATTTTTTCCCTGGAAATAATGTAAAGCCCGGGCTAGTATCATTGCAAACAACATTTTATCATTAATTGCTGCATTTGCATATGATTTGAGGTTGAAATATTAGATAAATTGTGCTGAAATTGAATTAGCCCCAAATCGACTAATTTAATTTTCACCAATTGGACTGTGAATTAATGGGGAAGGCGGTGCTTTTCAAGCCATCCAGCAGCCCGGGCAAAATAAGGCCAAATAATGGTTTTTCCCTTGTGGTGTGGGAAAATATATGTCAAAAATAATTGGCGTTCACACTACAATCCACTTAGCAATTTATATTTTACGCAGATGTTTGGATTTTTTTAAAGTTGTGTCAGCGTTTAGCTGAAGTTAATAGAATATCAACCAGTTTGAAAAGTCATTGATACTGGTCTTAATAAAAACTGACATATATTTCAAATGATATACATTATAAGAAAATAGGGTTCAAATCCTTATTTAATATAATTTGATATGTATAATGTTCTTTTACCATTAAGTGATTGATGATAAGTATTTGTATTAATAAACTATTATGAAAACAAATTTACAAGAAATTGATTAAAACCATGATTTAACCAGGTGATGAGATATAGGTATAAGTAAGAGTAAGACAATGCTCTATTTATAATAGAAGTGTTAGTGTTTTATCATCCTTTATTTAGTGTTGTTTAGATAGACATAAGAGTACAATAAAATTGATAAATTTATACAATTAATTGACCACATTGCTTACGACCAATTTGACTGAATTTAAACAGGCACACATAACTTAAATAAACAATAATATTATAATATCTTTAAATGTTTAGTCAAGGAGGGAATGCCAACTGGTGCTTAAAATAAAATATTGGAATTGACTCGCTTTAGGTTTCAGACCCAAATAGATACCTATTTACAAGGTTTGCAAAATAATTTTATTCCGAACAATTTGATAGTAAATCTACATAAGCACACATATGAGTTAAATAGATAAACAGTAATATTATAGATAAACAATAATTTTATTTTAGGGAAGGACAATGTGGGATTAAAATAACATATTGGAATTGACTCACTTTAGGTCTCATACCAAAATAGGTACCTATTTACAAGGTTTGCAAGACAATTTTATTCCATATGTAGCTTTAAAAAAATAGCTTTTATTCTTTTTCACATAACCCTTCCCAAGTCTTCGCGTTAATTTTGGTCTTCAAATTACTTCAAAGAGGGTCTTGCTACATTTTTTATTTTTATTTTTTTTAATATATTAATTGGAAGGAACAACCGTAATTTTATTCAACCTGGAAACCAAGGAAAACACTATCATTTTTATGGAAACAAACTTTATATGAAGTTACACAAGAATCTATTCAACCCAACAAAGAGGATTCATCCAAGGACCCAGCGAAATCAACTTTTCATTGAGCAAAGAAAGTGGTGGTAATATTTTATGATCTACAATTTTGAAAATGTAATGATATCAAATTTTACCTATCAAATTTAATGAAAATTTCTTACAAAGATCACAAAACTATACTAAATTCGTTGAATTATCAAAATCCATATTTAATTTTTAGTGATTTCATAAACAAAAAATAGAAAATGTTTGATATTACATGTTTCAAATATGCCTTTTAAAGTAAAAATGCTTAATAACCTAAACAAACACTCAAATTGATAGGATATAATGCTTACTTTTGTATTAAATTCACTTTAAGACTTTATATTGTATTATAATTTATCTTTGATCACTTTTTCTATAGAACTCTGTTTTCTTTATCTAGCAATTCAGTATGGAAATATCATTAGAAAAATATTCTAGTTACACGAACTTGTGAGGAATAGTAAAAAGAAATAAGTAATCATTTGCAAATCTAAATAAATCATTGGAATGGTATAGCAAAGATTACAAAGCCCAATCTATCATTGGCATTGTTCTCTCAAATTCAAAGTTGCACCATGTAGATTTTGAACAAACATCCAAAATCATTGGGATAGTTTGAGTAAATTGTTTAGAGCAAAAGTGGTAAATGCACAGTTCTCTCTAACACTATAGTGATTGAAAGTTAAGATCATTGACAAAGTCACTATGTCTAGCGACATAAACAATATGATAACTCTAATTAGACACTATGCAGAATTTAATGCTATGGAGAGGATGCCAAAGCCTCTGATTTACATTAGTCTTCACCAAGATTACAACACCCATAATTCTGGGTTCCATTGAGACTGTAATGCCCACAGGTTTGGGCTCCACCGAGATTACAGTACTCACAGTTATGGGCTCCACTGAGGCTACATTACCCATAGTTTTGAGCTCCACCGAGGCTATAAAGATCTCAGATCCGAGCTAGGTCTAGCCCTGTAGTTGCCTGTAAGGAGAGACATTTCTAAATAAGAGATCCATCCCTTATTCTGCGATTTTCTAAGCCTTTAATTTGTCACCTATCTGTGGATATATGTCTTAGAAGGCTCATAAAACAGATCCAAAGGCATGACCCTATGCTTGTTACAGATTCAAATGATAGATATAATTTTTAACCCAAAAAGCCTTCAGGGATCTTCTTCAATGCTCCTAGTTCACGTGTTCTGAACTATTCATGTGTCTCTGTGATGGATGACTGAATTCCAGTTAAAGAAATGAAGGTTCATGAGTTCTTATTAATACATATTTTACTTTGAATAAAAAGACACGTCCTTTCATAACAACTGACATGATGGAGCCGACATGAATATAAGACCGACTTATGAATAAACAATATGATAACTCTCATCAAACATTGTGTAGAATTTAATGTTATGAAGAGAATGCCAAAGCCATTTTGTTGCACTGAGAGGTACTTTATAGTCCAGTATGCGGGAGATGTTGTAGTGCTTGTAAATGAGTGTAAATATTTAAATGTCGGCTCAATAAAAAAAATTAAAACATAACAAAAAGTTGACTTAGAAATAAAAAAATTAGAACATATAACATAAATAAAACATTTGAGAGTTTTGAGGAATTATGAAGAGAAGGAGCGAGTGAGAATGGGCAACGAGTTTATTGTTCTATCAAGCTTGGAGAATGGAGGGGAACAAGGATTCTTCGTGGCCCTCGTTCCTCCTCCCTAATATTCCTTGATGCCGAAGTACCCAATCGGATCCCTCGCAGATACATCAACGCAGCCAGAGCTCCGACGAGGCCTTCTCAAGATGCTAGGCAAGCAAGGATCCGTAAGCAACGTCTCCACAACAGGTGTCGCCAAGTGGTTAAAGGGTATCGAGGATGCCACAGTCGAAGGGACCGAGAAGGAGACAGTGAGGGTTTTACCAGGTATTACTAAAACGAATGTCCAGCCACTCGATCTCAGTATTAGTTTTGCCGGCCCTCATGTAATCGGATCTGAGGTTCGAGATCGAATGCCCTTCATACACCCTCGCCATAAGTTCGAACTCGACATAGCTGCCCTAGCACGACTATTGCATGGTATCGGGCTAACCCTCCTCAATAGGGGAAGGTGTAATATCAACAGATCCGACAATGATCTAATCAGATAGGCCCACAACGAACGGTATGACCCATACCAAATCTAGATTTGGGAGCACAACTAGGACTACAACCCTGCTCCGAATGTCTAGATCTTAGTAGAGGCAGCGTTGCAGAAGGAAAAGCTAGGTGTGGACAGGGCAGGATCTAGCAGCCCACACGACAACATTTCAGAGGTAAGGGTTAACTTTTTTTTTTATATACCCTTTCCTCACACCCGATTATGGTCAAGCCGCCTTTGCATGGCCAATGCACAGGCCTGAATTGAGCTTTTTAGCCACGGAAGACAACCAGAGGATCAGATCTTCCAAAGAACCAATAGATTAGGAACTTCAAAGAATAAGTAGCGTTCAAAATGTCCAGATTTGGGGGCACACCGTAGGCCCTATTTCTTGGGCCATCATTGCAGAGGAACGACAATTAACAAAACAGATGGGCGATGATCCAGGATCAGGGATCTGGACGTTTCGGGAAACCGATCAGGGGCAAAGTTAGGCGGACACAAACCCCAGAGAGGCGGATCTCACCCATCTCTTCCTTAAAGCACCGGAAGGCAGGCATCAATGCATAAGATTATGGAAGGGCAACAACATTCAGACTCTACGGAACAAAATACATAATCTACTTGGCATGCCAGAACAGGGGCAAAACCTGATCTATAAGGGCTGCAACTTGCAAGACAACTACACCCTTTAGGATTACAACATAACTATGGACTCGACCATCATCATCAACCTCCATCTGCGAGGTGGATGTTCTGGAACCAGTTCGAAAAACCCCAAGAACTTAGGCTCCTTCAAAGATGCTATCAAAGGCAAAGGAAAAGCACAAGCCAATCCTGCAATAGCCCCTATATTTCCCGAGCCCTACGTAGTTGAACAAACAACTGTGAATCCTGCTCTCACCATTGAAATGCCTAAGGTAAGTGCTTTGTACTCAGATCTATACTCCCACTCAGTCATCTGTAGATTCAACGAGTATTGGCCCAGATCTGGCGAGCTGCACCACTGGATACACACTAAATGGACACCAAACTGTGAAATTTACCTATGTCCCAAAGGCTTTTTTATAGTAAGATTTAGCACAGAACAGGAAAAGGAATTAGTCCTTAACACGGGGCCATGGTTTTGGGGCATCACAGGGCTCTTCATCACACCATGGTTTCTAGACTTTGACGCCAATACAATGGTGGTCTCAAAGATGCCAGTTTGGGTCAAATTGCACAACCTCCCATGACACTTCTGACACATCAAGGTTTTAAATGCTATAGGGAATACCTTGGGGAAATTCCTAAAGATTGATGAAGGCAGTCTCACAAAAGGCATATTTACATTCGCCAGGATATGTGTTGAAGTAGATCTCAGCCAGGGACTACCAGAAAGTATAATTCTGAATTTTAACAACACCCAATGGACACAATCCTTGGATTACGAAAACACAGCTTTCCGGTGCCGAGGATGCCTACAAATAGGCCACCTTCTCAATGCTTGTCCACAAGGAATCCCCAATCGGAACAAGCAACAACAAAGGAGGCCTAAAGGATGGCAACATACAAAACCATTGGATGAAGAAGAAGATACAACAGACACTACAGTACACAAAGCAGGAAAGGATGAACAAAAAGCCCAGCACAACATGCAAGAGCAAGAGGAAGCTCCCAATAATCCACTCCAGCAACAAGACCCTAGGACAAACAACAAGGAAATATCTGGTAATAAGAGAACCCATGGATCAGAAGGATCAGAATCAGACAAGGAATCTCCCATAACTATAACAAAAAATCAGCTCTCCATTGTAACTACTACCCCAAACGCTAGGGGATGGTGTAAGGTGGAGAAAAAGAAAGGGAGAAAAGAATGGTTTTTTAATATTCTTCATTTATTTTATTCTTTTTGGTTTATGTGAAAACGAGATCAGTATCTCTGCATATGCTTTGAGCATCTACAAAATGTAATTTTGTCTTATGAATAAAATTATGACTTTTTCCACGGGGGAAAAAATACACACACACACACACACACACAACACACACACACATATATATATAGATTCAATTACAATGCCATTTCTTAAGCAATATTATTTCTTGAGATCATCCCATTTTGTTACAAATAATAACCACCAAAAATTCATGAAAAGTCTTAGTATAGAGATGTAGTATTCAATGTATTTTTTATCATTATGACATAAATGCATTTTTACAATATTTCTATGACAATTTCTTAAATATAAATGTGTTTTGATATTACAATGTATATTTTTAAGGCATTACAATTCTTTGAAAACGTCTCCCAAACCTCAGATTTGTCTGTATCATTTTAAACATCGTGAAAATTCAAATATCATTCTAAACATCATGAAACTTCTTGTTGTGGTGATTTAAAACAATTTTGAATGATCATTGAACTCTCAAATACTATGATCATAGATATCTATAGGAATGTTGTGTTGTGTCAACATAGGCATGAACGATAGTGGAATACATAAGATTGGTAATGAATCTCCATTGATATAGTTGTTGATGGTTATTCCAAATTCATCTGGAGAAATACATTGCATAAATAAATCAAGATATGCACGACAATCATTGTAATACATCAAGTTTCTTACATCACATATAACATACTAGGGTCAATTCAGAATATGTTCTAGTTGTGGTTAATTTTCCTTAATTAAATGAACCCATTTGATCAACACTACCCTTCTCATCAACAAACTCAATTTCATTTTAATTTTGCATTTTCAACTAAATACTATCATTAAAAAACTCTGGAATCCTATTAAACCCGATCTCACTAATCTTGTGTTTATTTACAAAAACAAGTTAGTTTAATAGTAAGATTAAACCTAATATCATAAACATATTTAAAAAGCATGTCTCAAACATCATGGTATTATAAACTAAATATCTTCAAATAAATATATGTGATATTAATAAAAAAACTATCTTTTTATTTTTTTGGTAATAATCGTGATGAGAATATTGTATTAAATTCAAATCTACACCTTGATTGTGGCCTTTACAATAAGTGAGTACAATGAAAATCCTTCTTAGCAAGCTATATGTGTAACCTCATGATGGTCTTTATTCTTAATATCTATTGAAATTGGCAGCCAGGGAAAAATTCCCATCCTGCACCACCCATTGTGATCTTGCACTCAGTCAGACAAGCAAATATTAATTATCAATTAAATTCATTTTGGGACCAAAAGATTATCAATTTGAAAATTTGGAATTTGTCTAAGTCAGCCTCATGTCGGCTTGCCTCCAAGAGGTAACGTTTCGCATTAGAAAATTAGTATAAAAACCCCATTTAGGTAATCTCCAAATAACACAATTCGGATGGTATATATGGTTCTAAGATATTTCAGATATGGCTTGTCTTTGTATTATTTTGCAAGGGTTTGACTCACATTCACCATAGGACTTTCACTCTTGAGGATTTTCATTCTCCATAGGACCTTCGCTCTTGACATGTGGCTACAGGACTCACGCTCGCTTTAGTACTCTCGCAGATGGTCTTGCGCAACTCTCTTTCTCTCTGTATGGTCTCACTGTAATGACATTATACCTCGCTCTTGATACAATATCTCTGTAATGGCTTGCATTCCATGATTTTCCATACCTATGTAATATGACTTCTCTCTCTCTCGTATACTTATGGATTTCTCTCTTATGGCATTGTTCTTATTGATTTCCTATAATGGCAATGAATTTACATTATGTTAATTTTTCTTAGGGCTATATTGTTCTTTCCTTCAGATAATGCATTTCATTATTTACACATTGAATTATTCCCACAACATTATAACATCATATGCAATTATGTAGAAAGAACAATATCATCAACAATGCAACAAAACATAAAGGAACAATAGAAAAAAAACATTCACACTTAAAGACATCAAGATTGGTCGAAGACCAGGGAAAAACACCTTCAAATTCTTCTTCTAATTAGATTTTCATAAAATGTTCAACAAAGAGAGGGTACAATGATCCAATTATTCAATAACAAAATTATTTAGCAAAACCAACTAAACAATATCCAAGAGATGAACCCAACAACACAACTGATAAAAAACATTGTTCACAAGCCTATGGTCAAATGTTGACATTTGTGATTAACTCTCAGAAATTGTGGTCAACTGTCACCTGGAACCCTAAGTATCAGTCACAACAAAAAAATGATTATGCTTGAGGTTGAAGAGTTCTGGCTACACGAAGAGGCTTTTGTGCGTGCGACTACAACCGAAAATTTCCTTGAACAACCATGCGACTGTTAACCAAAACCCTAATATGCACGTGTGAGCTTCAGATGCTACAATATTGGAACTTCCTGAACCAATATCTATGAATCAACTTCAAACTTGTTCGAGCTAAACCAAAGAAGAGAGAAGAAGAAAATGCTTGATGATTATCTCCAAATGAGGGTCACTTGACTTGTATTCATAACCATCCAAGGGTGTACAATTTCTTTTTGGGATGACTTGTTATTTTGTGCACGTGGGCTTTCATATTAAAATATATTTTTCCTTAACCAAATTAAATTCTTCCAAGGGCTAGGAAGGGTTTTCCTTGATGAGGAAGATTGTCCAAGGAGGGAATTTTTCCTTGAGCTGCCAAATTAACACTCCCTCTCAGCTAGGGAGAAATTATCGACTTCAACATATGTCCCATCATAAGTATGTCATTAACAAATGTTGTCACTGCTCATCTTGGCTCATCTCAACTTATCTCTGTTCATATGTTGAACACTCTCGAATCTAAAAAGAAGAATTCGACATCATATGGGAGATCAACTCAACCTGCAACAATAGCAAAGAGCTTAGCTCAATCCAAAAGAACATCAAGGAGCCTAGCTCAACCTTGAACCACATCGGGGAGCTCAACTCAATCTGGAATCCAATGAAAATGAGGAATATTCTATGGGACATAGTCACCTCATGCCTACGACAATGGGGAAGGTCTTATATGACACTTTCACCCCAAGTCATCTCATATAGGGTAGCATACGACTACCACCCTACATCAAGAAATAGGTGAGATATTACTTACCAAGCAAGGATCATAATCATCCCATTGTGCAATCAATGGGCAAGATACCACTTGCTATATGAGGTAAGGATCAAAACCATCTTATTACGTGTTGATGTTCCCAACAATGACCCTTAAGAGTCATGTGCTAGAACACCTACAACACATTTTGAGCTTGGATGAGATACTCGACTTACCAAAGGTAAGGATCAC
This sequence comes from Pinus taeda, assembly GCA_000404065.3. Lineage (NCBI taxonomy): Eukaryota > Viridiplantae > Streptophyta > Pinopsida > Pinales > Pinaceae > Pinus > Pinus taeda. The sequence continues at coordinate 56,390 of APFE030072752.1, forward strand.
ACACCCCCAAGCCTCCTGAACCCGTTGACCAGATGGGGGGGGATAATCCCAAGAAACCCAACTTGTGGGTATGATGCCAACTGGGCTACACCCTGCTAGACCAAGATAGGGGAGATACCCAACTTTTCAAAACATACAAGGATCACGTACACCCTATGGGTGACAATAGGGGAGATAGCCGACCTACTACAAGAGTAGTGATCACACACACCTATTGTCTAGAGTTCCCTTGATCCCGAGAGCTTTTCGGCTCAATTTCTCACCTTGTGAGCTCAAACAAGGGGGGACAACTAGTTTAGTGTCCTCGATTAGCCCAAACCCTTACTCAGGAGGGTCTCATCCATCAATCCATGTTTCTCTTTGTAGATCATAAACATATCAACGTGCTGATAATGAGTGTCGACTCAAACAATTCACTGAAGAGTTCAGTCACACTGCCTTATGCATTACCAAGAGCAACAATCCTTTGTTTTCCTGTTCATGCAAGACATCAAATCAAATATTATGTTAAAACAAATACATATCATAAAAGGATACCTTCTTCATCCTTTCTCACTCTCACAGAGGAAACAACCACAAGATTAAGCAATGTCTCAATATATGAAGATATCTCATATCCAACTATATAGTGGATTCTCTGCCAATCAAATCCCACTCTTGTTGTTACAACATATTACTATCATATCTAGAACTTGCTCAAACAACTTTCCAAAGAGATTCCTTAATAAAATTTTCATGCAGATAACCATGCTAGCAACATTGTACTCAACCTCGGTCGTCCTTAAAGCTACAGACTTCTATTTCCTGCTCATCCAAGATATAATTGTAGATCCTAAGCCAAAGCACCCATATGTGCTCTTCTTATCAATAACGTTTCCAATCCAATCAACATCAATGCATCCATGCAATTGTACATCGCTTGTTGTATATCTTAGACCAAGATTGATAGTCCTATGCCAATATTTCAAAATGTGCTTGTCCTGATCCAATGTGCATGAGGTGCTCAATCATGAATTGACTCAAAATGTTCATTGCAAAGCATATATTAGACATGTGTTCTCAAGGAACGTCAATGCCCCAATCAATTGTCGATACTTAGAGGAATCTGCCAAGTCAGGTGAAGCAACATCTCTACATAATTTCTTGAAATCCAATTCCATCAGGGTGTCCAAGGATTTGTATTTTTTCCTTCCAAATCTCCCTAATAGCTTCATGTCATATTTTCCTTGAGAAAGGAATATTTATCTAGGTCTTTGCCAAAATTTTAATCCCATAAAGTGATGCACCATGCCAAGATCCTTTATTTTGAACTCAGAGGCCAACTCCCTCTTACTTTGTTCATCGAAGGCTCATTACCTATCACGAATAGATCATGAACACATAAAATCAAGATCAAAGGCATACGTTGGATCACCTTGAAGTAGATATTCGAATCAACGCTACTTCCAAGATTTACTAGGTAACTGTCAGTGTGGACATACGGGGATCGGGGATTTTGCTTCAAAACATACAATGTTTTCTGCAAACATAACACTGACCAAACAAATATACTCAAACAAATCAAATCAATCAAGTTTGCCTATCAAACCTTAAATTCCAAATCGAGTTGATATCAAATCCATAAAAATATCACTAACAAATTCTTCAATCTAGGTAGATTTAATACTCAAGTACTAGGTTACAACGTTATTGTTATGTCAACAACTGTCATTTACCAAGCGATATCAAACCAAACTTTATCAAGTCATCCACATGATCATAATATGAATAATTTTTGCCACTAAATTCATAAGCCATATAAGTTTTTGCCATCCATTTATTGTGAGATTTATATAATAAAAAACATTGCATACTAAGGAGAAATCATGTGCTGTCATATTAGCTCCAATGATCAAATCAAGACAAACAACATACCGATGTGCATACTGTAGACCCCCTAAAAAAAAAGATGAGTTAAGACATTCACATTCTCTGCAGCAAGTCAAACATTATGTAGATCTCATTGTTGCTTGCTCATAGAACTCTCTATCATATCCTTCATGTTTGTAGATTTTTCATACTCTTGGTGCATTCCTGGTTTCATGCATAAGATTTTATTTTTTGTATCCTACAAGCTCAACCAGTGTTTTTTTTTTGTGTGATTGGGAGGACTATAGCTAAACCCTTAAGTCTTTCTCCCAACAATTGGGGCTTGGACTAGGAAAAACCCTCTCAGCTCAAACTAGAACTTGCCAAAACTAACAACATTAGATGATCATCTATTCATGTTCAACAACATTGCTTCAATAATCAAGAGTCTTTTGTTCATTTACTGCAAATAATAATAGGTGTTGGGATCTCATTGATAATTTATCCCTCTGAATCAAGACATCAACCTTTCTATCATAATATTGTTATGCATCAATAAAATTGTCAGATCATAGAGTTAGGATCTCAGACATATGTAAATCATAGCATAACAAATCGTCATCAGTTGCTTTATTATCACAAATGAACATATAATCAAATATTAATCAATTATTAGTGTCATATAAGTGTATCTCTATACTTCAAGGATCATAATCACACCATCACTTTCTTTATCACATTACTTAACCATAAGTCAGGGCATACAATGTCAAATTTACTAAGCTTATCAAAACCTAACCAAGGTCATTAAGAAGATCCCAAGGTTTTATTATCGGGGTTACCATGCTTATCACAAGCATTAACAATAATATCACATTACCATATATCAAAATCAGTGTTTCTAGCTAGCTTTATAAAATTTGGAAATCCACCATGTTTAATAAAATGCAATATACTAGCCAAATATTAAGAGAACCAATATATCACATGTACCAAAAATCAAACTTACTTTCATATGCATGCATCAATCAATTATGAGGGTAATATTCTTTACATACCTTAGGGATTAACTTTCCATCCAATCTTGCAGCTAAATCATAACACTAAAAAAATAAACTATACATACCTTGTAATATTTAGATACCTTTGCAACTTGTAACACTTATTTGTCATTGGCAATTATAGTACTAACATATTGTAGTTTCCATATGCAACTCTGAAGACTTTCAAAAACTTTCCTCAAGTACCTTTTTCCTTTTCTAGTACTAGCTCTTTACTTCCTACACTAACCATCTTTTCCTGCAACTTAGATGACCCTCAAGAGGGATCTGCTTATCACATATCATCTAGAGGTTAGAAGGATTCAAATACTCAAATATGCAAGAAGGCTAAGAAATAATCAAAACAATAAGTCTAAACAAGAATAATGCCATGAAGACATAAATCTAAAAGGTACTTTAACGAGAGGTGATCATCTCCCTCTTGAACCAGCCTTCAAGAGTTAGTATTGTCCATTATCCATGTAATGATGTTGCCTTCGATATTTCCGTCGATTTCATCAACAACCAGGCCTAATTGAGACTAGCCTAAATAGGGTTACACTAAATCTGTCACAAGTGTTAGAACAAATTCTCATTGATCTTGCTAGGGTTTCAAGACTACAAAACTCAAGCCTATATTGTATTCCAGGGTTTCTTCCAAACCCTAACCTCATGATATCCATCAAACCTTAATAACTATTGACACCTAATCCTCTGCGATTGGGTGAATTTGGAATGTGATCAGTCATTAAGAAGATGAACTGAGCAGTCACATTCTTTGTATATAACAATAGCTACCTAATGAAATAAATTGTATCAGTTTTCTGCCAAACTGGAGTTACTCCTGGCCTTACATGGTATCAGAGCCAGCTCCTTGTTTTAGCTATTATGCTCCCGTAACTCCTTTGTCCTGGCCTCAGCCTCTACCTCTGTCCTAAAATAACCTGCCTCTGCCATATTCCTTTCCAGCACTGCGCATCTGTCCATACTGTCTAGACAAAAGTGCTATACCATTCCTATTTTAGCGCTGATGACTGAGTGGTGTATGCTGAAGGAATTTGCGTTGAATACGTTGGTCATTTGAATACGTTGGTTGCTAAAACATATTGGTTAGCGATGGCGTGGGAACCGATCTCAGGATTCTGTTCATATATCTTAAATTTTTATTATTTTTCCTTACCATTACGCTGCATGACTCCCTAGGGTTTGTCAGCATAGATGTTTTAAATTTTTTTGCATCTTTACACTAAAGAAAATCGCTGCATAAGTTCAAAGTTTTTTTGTGTCTACTCTGAAATCCGCTCCTGGCGGTCTCTGCGTTTCTTCAATGGTATCAACATTTTTATTGAATGCAGAATGGTATTGAACAACGTACAATGATTGATGGTATTAACGGTGCTATCAGTGTTTGATGGGCTGAAACCTACAAAACCACTGGAAAGTGAGTCTTGGGTAAAGGGTTCTGATGGCCGGGACCCTGGTTTTCAAAATTTTTAAGCATTCAACGTTGTATTATTGATGATATTCAACACTGTATTATTGATGATACCAATGCTGTATTATATGTTACAATGGTAGCATGGTTTAACACAGCGTTTAAAACAACGCTCAAACCTTTTATGCAGTGATATATATGCGGATTGAACAACCAATTGCTCTAGTGTTCATGACTCTCAAACCTTGAATCCACTATCTTCGCAGAGGAGTCGAAACTGGGACGTCCTCCATGCGGGCGGAAACCCAACTTCGAACAATCTGAAACAGGATAAGTTCCATCCCTTAGGCAGTTTTATTTTCGTAATGGTGGCATTTCTTCGCAATTACTAATTGCGTGGAAATCAGGATATTTGCAATCTTTCAGTTATATTTTGGTAATTTCTGATGGGATTTGGCTCCTTTCCATTAGTCTTCACTAAGGGTTCAGTCCTTTTCCACTAATCTTCACTGAGATTTTCATCTTTTCAATAAGTTTGGCCCAAATCGGGTGACTCCAATAAGTTTGCGCCGAGAAGCTGCAACTTGAAATTGAGTAACGTAGCGCCCTGGACTTAATATTTCTAGTGGCCGTGGAGAGGAAGAATGAGTCATGACCATTGTTGTTATCTTCATTCTCCCAGCATTATGTAAAATGTCCATTCGAAGTTTGTATGTTGGATATATTATATAAGAGTGTTTTTTAAGCATTGGAGGGATTTGAAGAAAACATAGTGCATAAAGTATTTTTGCCCTTTTGAGTACAATTTCACTGTATATCAGCAGAAGTATTTTTTTTCTATCAGCAGAAGTTTTTTTTACAGAATGCATTCAATCATCTCTATGGTAGGAATAGTTCTCAATGGAAAGGAGAACTATCCTGATTGGTCTCGGATGATACAACACACCCTCATCTTCAATGAGTTGTGGAAAGGAGTGTGTGTCGGAGAAGGAGACAGTG
>APFE030072759.1:0-12120 GCA_000404065.3 Pinus taeda
TTCTCGCTTCATCCTCTACCTTAACTAAGCTACATCAGGAAGACCTTCATTCATTGGCCTCAACACTCAGATTGAGCGTTGTACTCATAATTTTGAAATAAAATCCAGACATGGAGGAGATCTTCATTTCAGGGCTCTCTGGAGAGATGTCAAGCTTCCAACCATCTGCACTATCCAACCCTCCAACCACCAACCTCTCTCCCCATCTTGCGACCATTTCCACCTCTTTACCTCCCCCCCATAGGCACCTCTCCTCCCTGTGAGTCATGCCAAGCAACAAGCAGAAGGAACAACAAGCAGCCGAAGTCAACAGAAGGAACAACAAGTAGAAGGAACAACACAACAACAAAAGGAACAAAAAAACAACAAAAGGACCATCAAGTAGAAGGAACAACTGCATCCAACATAAGGAATAACAAGTAGAAGGAACAACACAACAATAGAAGGGACAACAAGCAAAAGGAACAACACAACAACAGAATGAATAACAAGTAGAAGGAAGAGCTGCAACCAACAAAAGGAATAGCAAGCAGAAGGAACAACACAACAACAGAAGGAACAACAAACTAAAGGATCAACAAGAAGAAGGAACAACACAACAATAGAAGGAACAACAAGTAGCTCAAGGTTAAAAAGAAGGAAGCAAACCAAATGGAATTCAAGACAAGAAGAATCAGCCCTCTCAGGGCGAGTTAGTCTACAAACCATGAAAAAATACTAGAGAATCAATGTTATCTAAATTTTATTTACTAGAAGGACTATATGTCAGACAGTATTCAAGAATAGCTATAGAAATCTATGAATTTTTGAATATAAGCACAGGAGAAGGGAATGTGTTCCCGACACATTCTCACGGCTTAGTTTCCACTTATGCTACAATTGATTGCAATAGGAGCTTTCTCCATCACAACTTTTGGTAATATATCCACTATCCAATCTTGTTAAAAAAAAAAAAAATTCAATTTTCTTTAATAGATTTTAAATTGTACTTCATCTCAAATAAAATATATAAATCCTAGCATATATTATGCAATGCACATCACAAGTACACAAACCCTAATTTGAAAATTTAGTGGCATAATTTAACTAACAATTAAATTACCCCAACATGATGCAAAGTTATAAATGAAGACACTCGGAAGGTAATCGTAAAATGAATAAAAAATGTAGATAAAATATATGAAATAAAAACAAATCTAGGTAAAGGTAAGAGGCCAATCTCCTCTTCTTGAGATCTAGGGTAAGGAATCTAGTCCCCACTAAAATCTATTGTATCTAATTCATATTCCTAAAAGGAGCGCAGAAGTGAATATGAGGTACATAGCCTCATGGGAAGAAAATGATAGCAACAAAGGAAACTGCATGACTATCAGGTCCATAGGATTAGTTTGTTTGAAAGAGGTGCATGATCGAACGTGGGAGCTATGCATATAATATCCCCACGTGTTTCTAGATAATGCTTATTATTTTCTTACATCTATTGAAGTTATTATGTTCAGGAAAATATATGACATGTTCAAGGGGAGTTGTGGTTATTTGTTGTTGGGGAAAAGGTATCATTATTTCAGGATATACATGGTTACTATGAAGAATATTCACATATGTGCACAATTCTTAGCCTAGATAGTCTCATATAATTCTTTGTGGTGTTAAATAAGTGGCATAGATTAAGGTGGAGCTCCTCATAAGATTCCATCAATTCATCATTGGCATTGTGGTATTGGAAAGGGTTTATTGTACACTATTTATGACACCTATATAGTGCTTGGAATGCATGAGAGGGTGTTGGTCTATGATCCATATTATTTTTTCGATCTATCTTCTTGCATTACCTACGGCTGATTGGCATCCTCAATGATAAGAAGGATATATATGTTGTTGTTAAAATACAATTCTATTTGGATTGTTGTTATGGAATCGTTCTTTGTAATATGTCGTTGATCAATTCTATTCTACTTAATGGCTTAGGATGCTAGAGGTGTTCTTTGAATTCAAATATGTTGTTGATGATTATTGTCATATCATATGCCATACTTTTATTGTTGATGGATACCATGTATTTACTATAGACATGTATCATCATAGTCCTATTTTTTCATACATTGAAATTAGAGACTCATTATTGTAAACACTGGTGAATTCAAATGTATGGACTATTAAATGTCAAATTTACGTATATCATTGATATATCCCTCTTTCTTTGGGTTCATAGAGTCATTGGTTGATGATAGAGAAATATATATCAGTCATATATGTAAAACCATGTATTTCCTTCATAAATCCTTGTACTTATTGAAAATCACTAGAAGATTCAATATTTTTTCAAGAGGAGTACAATCAATATGAGAGGTTATGGTGTTAGTTGGATTCATATCTTGTAGTTTTTCTCCTTGGTTCATAACAAGAGGCCAGGGTGAGTACTTCTCTCATCTTGATTCTATCCTTTTCCCTTGACGTCAAATGGGGAGAGAAGGACTTGGTATTTTGCAGGAGGTTTTCATCAAGCCCAATGCGAAATATTGTTGGCATTATGACAAATGTGTTTACCTTGATGTCAAACTCATGGTTTTGTCACATTCTATTGTCACATTATGATTGAGTACAAAATTAATGAGCCTAGTTACATTGTGGATGAACAATGATTATTGACGTCTAAAGAGGTAATGTATGAATCCTGATTCTTGATGTCTACATATATTTGAAGATGATATGAATGATTAAAGGAGTGTTGCAGAGGATAAGGAAGTGTATTGGCACCTTAGTCACCTGATACAATTGAAGAAAATAGAAAAATGTGAATTTTGGAAAACCATATGCAACTCTTATGAAGGAAAGTCACTTACACACACAGGTTTCACAAACAAGAGTCACCTATGTGATCCTATGCATGAAAAAAAAACATGAGCATTTCCCATGGTAATCTCTCAAGGTTTTGTGTCGCCAATATTTGATCCCATCAACAATTAACAAAAACAAATCCATTGGATTTTGCTGTGGTACTGGAAAGGTAAAATGTGATAAAAGGTAAAGGAGATTGTGCAATTGGTGTGTGCATTAGAGGGATTATCCATTTGTGATCCAATCTGAAATAGGTGTGCACCGGGGAAGAAGGAGGAGGTTCAACTTTGAGATATTTGAAGATGTTTTAAAGAATTAATGGATTGCTCGTTGCAGGTGTAATCATGGGAAAATGTCTAAGTTTCTAGAAAATGTAGGATCATGGTTAAAGGCGATCTATGATCTGAATGTATGTGCAAAGATCTATGATTTTGATAAAGCTTGTCTATGGAAAAGAGAGTACAAAAATTGATCTTATTGTTCGTCTTTTATCTATTAAGAAGTACTTACACAAAGAGTTTACTTGTAAAGTATGTTTTTTCTTTAATTGAGTTTGTTATGGCTTAAGGTTCCAAAGCATGGCATTGTAGAGATTTAGGATAATAGGTGTTGTTGCATATTCATAGTTGAAGCCACTATAATATATGGTTTGTTGTCACGATTTCATGTGTTGAATGATTTGATCGATATCCGGTTTGTGTTCCTGAATAACACGTACATACATGGATCTGCTTCATAATAGTTTTGTATACATTCTGAGTTAATAAGTTTTTACTGTTTCTTGATCTAGGTTTTAACAATTATTTTTTATACTGAATAATATGACGATTGTATATATTTTTTGAATAGACATAATGGCTTAGCTTTGGTACTTAGTGATCTGAGATCCATATGCAATTCCTATGCATAAAAGGCATGTATATATGCAAATCTATTTTATTACAATCACATATATATTTTGGATTGATTTAAAAGGTTGAGAATGCAAACTTGTATGTTGATTAAGATCAGTGTGCTGAGAGTTGATTATTTGCTGCAGAGAGTGTTTTGGTATTGTTAAGTGTTGTTTTTCTACTTGATGAGTATGCTAATTGTTCTTTTGAGTATATGTTTTGGAATTTTATGGGAAAATGGTTTGACTTGATATTGGCTTGGTTGATAAACAAATAATTTGATTTGGTTAGTGGTGATTTGGTATATCATTGATTTGGTTGCAAAGAGGTGATTGGTATCTTGGTATTGAGTTATACAATTTGAGAATATCAGAAAGGTTATTGTTATTCAGTGACTAACGTTAACTGTTGGTGTGGGTCCAGTTTGAAAATTGGATGAAATTTGGCCTACATGTTTTTGATGTCTGGTTGAGTTAGTGGATCTAGTGTGAAATATTTTGAAATGTAGTCCACAAAGGTGCTTAGGTTGGAGATTTTAGTGAGGTAGTAGGAGCTTCCTTCTGGTAGGAGCTGGTAAACATGGTCAAGGTGTAGCAACAATCTTCCAGTCGAAGATGGAGAATTTATGGAGGTTATAGCCTCCTACAAGTAAGATCCTATGTACTAGTAATATTTTGCGCTAGTACAAGATGTAAAGCATTTTTTTTATAATAAGAAAGAAGGAAGAGATGGAAAAAATGATGGTTTTCTCCCAAATTGGGTTTCCACCTAAAATATTCAGTGTCCTTATTGTTATCTATTGATGTGTTTCTCTTTAGATATATTTCATGATGCTTATGATACACTGTTGCTCTGCTAACTGGATTAATAACTGATGAAATTGTGAAAAGTTAAGTAATATGAACATATGTTGGTTGTCGTTATTGAAAGCACGTGCATACACATGTTGTCTTAATTAAAGTTGTGTATTAATTTTAGAATGTAAATTTGAAGATTAAATTAAATGACATATTGATTTACCCGCACCTCCCCTGACTCGGTATTTCTGATATATTAATCCTAAGGATTTATTATATTAATCCCTTGGGTTTATAATTTGAATATTAAATTAAATGAAATATTGATTCACCCCCACCTCCCTGTGACCCACTATTTTTGACATATCAATCCTAAGGATTCATTATATTAATCCCTTAGGTTTCTAATATTAATCCCTTGGGTTTATAAAATTAATAATCCTTTGATTTATTAATAATTTGGATCTATAATATTAATAATCTCTTAGGTTTATAATATTAACTTGTTGGGTTTATTTATCCCTTGTGTTTAATATTGATCACTTGGGTTTATAATATTAATAATTCCTTGGGTTGTTTAATCCGTTGGGTTTATAATATAATCCACTGGGTTAATATTATTAATAATCCCTTTGGTTTATTAATCCCTTGTGTTTATATTATTAGTCCCTTGGGTTTACTATATTTGATTTTATCATTTTAGGGTTTTATATTTGGGTTTAATACTGTGACATTGGCATGGTACAAAAATCTATTCAACATCTCATTGTGACAAACATTGTCTCAATAAGACAATCAATATCACAATCATTATTGCAATGTTAAATTACACTACAATTTTTTCAATGTCACATTGTTACATTAGACAAATGAGGTTTAATCTTGAGTTTACAGTATTAGGGATTTTTAATATTGTGTTTATAATATGAAGGTTTATAATTTATAATATTAGAGTTGATAATATTATGGTTTAGTATTAGGGTTTATAATATTAATTCTAGGGTTTAATATTAATCCTATGATTTATAATGCCTTGGGGTTATAATATTAATCCCTTAGGTTTATAATCCCTTGGGTTTAATATTAATCCTAAGGTTTAATATTATTCCCTTGGGTTTATAATATTAATAATCCTTTGGTTTTATTAATCTCAAGGGTTTTTAATATGAATTCCATGGATTTATTAACCCCTTTCATTTATATAATTAATAATCCCTTGGGTTTATAATATTAATACTCCCTTAAGTTTATAATATTAATCCCATAAATTTTTCTATCCCTTGTGTTTATAATATTAATGATCCCTTAGGTTGATTAATTTGTTGGGTTTATAATATTAATCAGGGGGTTTATATTATTGATAATCCCTTCAGTTTATTAATCCCTTGATTCTATAATCTTAATCACTTGGGTTTATTATATTTTGTTTTATCACATTATTGATTTATATTGGTGTTTAATGTTGGAATGGTACAAAAATATATCCAATGTCACATTGTTACAAATATTGTCTTAATATGACAATCAACCTAATAATCATTATCACAATGTTATATTACACTGAAATTTGTTCAACATCACATTATTACATTAGAAAACGAGGGTTTAATATTAAGTTTATAATATTAGGGATTTTTAATATTCGGTCTATAATCTAAGGTTTACTATTTGGTTTATAATTTATAATATTAGGGTTTATAAACCCTTGATCGAGGTGAGAAGTTGGACATGTGAAAAGATGTAGTCCTACCAAGCTTACAAAAATATATATTAGGATTTATAATATTAATTCTAGGGTTTATAATAAAAAACATTCTTACAATCATTGGCGCAATGTTTCTAACCCCTTTGATTTATAATATTAATCTTAAGGTTTATATTTTTAGGGTTTATTATTAACCATAGTGTTTATAATATTAATCCTAGGGTTTAATGGTGATGATGATTAATGTCCATTGAGGCCAATATGCTCTATTGGACCTTCAGAAAGAAGCATTTAGTTGAAATTATTTAAGATTTTATTTTTGTGATAAAAAAGAAGGGAAAGAAGCATTCTGAGGTCACTCTAGTTTTCCTCCCTCAACACACCAAGGAGGTTGGTAGTGGGGGGAATGTTATGGAAATGAGAGTGAATGTGAGTAAGGCTCGGTCAATCTAAGAGAAGTTATTTTTCATCTTCGAATTTCTTAGTATCACAAAGCAAACATATTCTTTCATCCCAAGGAATCTTCGAAATAGATCAATGTCTAATTTCACTCTCGATATCTTGACAATTAGTTTTGATCCTTGCAATATTTATTCACTTCTTAGAATTTGTTAATACAGAAAGGTAATCATGGTTAGAAAGTATGGGATTGATTACCTCCTTATAGTACCTTAAATTTCTTTCCCCCTCTAACTCCTTATCACTCCACATCTTATCCTTAAATTTGGAAGTAATGGTGTTTTTAATATTATCCTTGTTTCCCAAGAGGGACTCCTCCCTTATCTCCCAATGGTTGAGCCATGGCTTGGCAACCTTATGGCACCCTCGCTTGAGTTGAATGTGGTTTTGGCTATAGTTAGAAGCAATTTTGGGGAGCCTCTTGGCTCTCATGTTGTACAATTCCTTCTTATACATCAGATACCTAAACATAGTAGTGCATTCAATGGGGGAAAGGCTAGCCTCAATCAAGAGAATAAGGTAGGGAGTATTACATTTAATATTGAGGTTGTAGGTTATGAATTTCTTATGGATCATTTCAATATTTCTCCAAGAATATCTAGATAGACTACAACCCCACACCTCACATCCATATAAAATAACAGAGGTGGCGAGAGTCTTGAAGAAGTATCGTTTTTACTCCAAACCCAAAGATCAACCTTCTTACAATTGTTTTCAAGCTCATAGTAAGTTTTCCAACCTCCTAAAATCCATTTCACAATATTATAGTTCCAATTGAGCTGATGGTGAATGTCAATACTTAAATACTTGTAAGAAGAAACGTTATCTAAGTAATTTTTATCATAGACGAAATTTCCATAAGTGATCTTCTTGGATTGAATAATCATAACTTTAGCCTTATCAGTGTTAATAGTCATACCCATCTTAATACAGTAATCATGGAGCATTTTAAGATGTTTGAGGATATCGTTGGGGCTCTTGGAAATAAGAACAATATAATCATCATAAAGAAGAAGAGTAATGACTATACCAGCAAGCTTGGACCCCTCACATCCAACAGCTTCTAAGCATTCCTCAATATTGTTAATGTAGATTTCAAAAGGGTAGGGGATAGGGGACATCCTTGCTTAACACCAATGTTGCATTTAATGTTAGTAGACCAACACTTGGTGGTATTAATATTGGCAATAAATTCACATATAATTTAATAAAAGTGACCCTTAAATCATTAGGAACCATTATTTCATTGATCCTTTGCCATAACTTCTCTCGAGGAATAATGTCGAAAGGTTTACTAAAGTCAAAAAAAGAACATAAGAGATAAATATTATTGTTACACCAATCCTTCACAATGGTCCTAAAAGTGACAAGTTGGTCAATTGTAGAGTGGTTCATTCTAAAACCAGATTGTCCAATTGCTCTTTTACCATGGGTTTCAAGCCAAGCACTAATCATCTTGTCTAGAATGAGCCCATATGGCTTGGATAAAATGTGGCTAATCATGATAGTCTTACAGTTAGAGGGAATGTTTACATCCCCACTTTTAAAGATAGGAAGGACAAGGCTCTACATCCACAACTTGGGGAAGCCATGTTTAACCGCCAAGTTGAGGAGATTATGCAAGTGCGGGGTGAGGATGGATCCCAATCTTGAGAATTTCAACTTGGTAAAAATTAATATCATAGCTTTCCCATTGGCGAGCTTCTTAACCCCAAACTCCATGTCATCTAAAGAAAATGTATCTCCCTCTATAGGAGTGTTATTGATGATGCACATGGTGTCAGGAGTTTAATATTATTCTCTTGGGTTTCTAATCCCTTAGGTTTATAATATCAATAATCCTTTAGATTTATAATATTAATCCCTAATATGTATAATAATATAGTAAGATTTATAATTTTATAACTTTATAATATTAATATTAGGTTTAATATATTCATCTTAGGTTTTAAAATATTAATTCGTGGTGTTATAATCCCATGGGCTATAATATTAATTCCTAGGGTTTAATATTAATTCATAGTGTTTATAATCTCTAGGGTTTATAATATTAATAATCCTTTGGTTTTATTAATCCATTGGCTTTATAATATTAATAATTCATTGGTTTTATAATATTAATTATATCTTAGGTTTATAATATTAATCCCTTGGGTTTATAATATTAACTATCTCCATTTATTAATACCTTCAGTTTATAATATTAATCCTTTGGGTTTACTAATCCCTTTGGTTTATAATATTAATAGTCACTTAGGTTTATTAATATTAATCCCAAAATTTAAAATATCTACAGTCCCTTAGGTTTAAAATATCAATAATCCATTGAGTTCATTCTATAATTCATAATATCTATTGTAACATGATCAATTTTGATAATTTAAATTTCATGATATAATAGATTTTAATATTTTAGAAACAATAAATGGGTCTCCAAGAGTAAATTCGTCGTCAACAAGTAAATTTAAGTTTCATTAGCTGGTTGATTTAGTTAATCATGCATTTAAACATGATTAAATGATGTAATAAAGTAAATTCAAACATGGTTTAAAAACAACTGAGAACAAATTTTCAAAAAGGGAAAGAGGTTTTTGTTGATAACATCCTTATGTACAAACATCTCTCTCGTATTTCTAACAGCTATTATGATTTGGGAGATGCTAATGATTCTTTAAAGTCATACTTTCCAGAAATTTCCCGTTTAAGTCACTTTTTTGTAGAGCATATTGTGGATACAAAAAAATGAATTGCTGTAACATGGAGGAGGACTTTTTTCCCCAAATTCTAATCAACAAAAATGTCTCTCAGTTTGTAACATAGGTTATGGTTTGGGAGATTCGGATGAATCTTTGCAGGCATGTTTTCCCGAATTTTCTTATTTTTAGCCTGTGTTTTCAAATGAAATTTACAAGTAGGTGGAAATGAATTTTCACAAACTAAAAAAGGTTTGTCTTGAAAACATCATTATTTACAAAAGCCTCTCTCATTTTTCTAACAGATGTTATGGTTTGGATGAAACAAACGTATTACAGGACACTATTTTTCCGAATTTTGGGAGGAAAAAGCTCAAAGACAGTTAGTGACTTGGAGGCCACCTTATCAAATATGAGTTGCAATCAAATTCAAATTTATCTTCTTTATCAAAAGAAATCCTCAATTCTAGTACCGTAACTCTTCAAATAGTTTTAGTTAATTTAATTTGTGTTCTATTTTTGTAATATGGTTTTCAGATATTTGTAATAGCTCTTGATAATTTTATCAAGATATTTTGTGAGGAAATTGTATAAATACTTCATCAATTGAGGTAATGTGTGTGGGATTTTGATGCCAAGGCTCTTCACTTTCTAATAGCTTCTATTATACTATTTCTAATGAAAGCCTTCCGGCTCTAGTTTGACAAAATTTTATGTTTTCTAGTATGTCTTTCTAGCGTTTCATATCTTATTTCTACACATGTTCAAAGCATTTATATGAAGGTGTGGGTAAGTGTATATTAAGTCTTAATCTCTTTGAAATCCCCTGTAAAATGATAACCTTTAGAAAAAGATTAGCTTATTGGACTGTTTGTTCAAGATAACTCCTCTTTGACCGGTTTTTTACTTTATGCCTTATGATAACCATTAAAAGTTATTAGCTTATTAGACTATTTGTTCAAAATAGCTCCTCCTAGAATTGTTTTCAGTTTTTCCTTTAGTTTCCTTTGAACATATTTTGTCAGGCTGTAGAAATCTTCTACACGCATCCAAATTTCCCTAGTTGTTAAGAAGTTTGCCTAATTGCTTTATTATTAGGAATCTCCTTACATTCTTCTATCATAATCCTTGAAAATCTAAATCATTCTGTTAGGCTGGAAGCTGACACGTTCTGAAGGGACCCTGTGAGAGAGGACTTAAATCCTGGATAGGGATTGTCATTGATCACCAACGATCCCCAATTAAAACCATAAATTTTGCCTTTGTGCTTCAAAGGTTGTTGTTTAGTAACAGGTGAACAACGTTAAACAATGCTTCATAACACATGAGGGAGCCCCCTCTAGTTCAAGGGCCAGCTTGAACATAAAGGCTACTTGATTTGGTTTCCTAGCGTAGTTTTTGCAGCCAAGGACTGCCTATGGGAAACAGGTACAACAATGTCAATAAACTAGTCATTATTATTATTAATATAATATTAATTATTATAAATTATTATTATAATTATTGTTATAATTTTGATATAGTAATAATATTTTATAATATAATAATTATTATCATAGTTATATATTTATTAATGTCTATATTGATATCAAGTTGTATTTATCACAACTTTTTGGAGTTTCTGGCACCGAAATCTGGTGGAAAAAATTATGGTGAAATCTTGATTTGTGTTATTTAAACTATTTTTTGATTGTATATATGGATTCACCACCCAGAAAAACCCCTAGGGCACTTCTATTGTGCAGGGTTTAGCCATCCAACTTGTGATTTCAATGAATTCCTACCGGATTTAGAGGAATTAGACTAGAAAAATCCACTAGAAAAGCTTTCAAAAAGACGCACTAAAGACAACTCCTATTGATATTAATATTAAATATATATTAAATATATATCAACTATATTTACTAATGTAGTTGTGCATGTGATTAATATAAGTTTATATGAATCACATTTATTAATGTGATTGTGCTAGTATTTACAATTTTTTATGCATAAAATTCAAACATAATTATTTTAAATAAAAATATAAATTACATACATTTATTATTATTATCCAATTTTGACTATTAATTCTAGTAAGTCATACATACTCTACCACTTAGTTTTGAACCTATGACCTCTTAGGAGGAAACACATGCTCTTAACTGTTAAGCCCAATCATTTATATATATTCAATCACATAAATAATATAAATTCAAAAAATACAAGTATAATAAAATAAAATATTCTTTATTTTTGAAATCCGATATTTACACAATTAAAAGATGTTGGCGCTTAAATTTCAAATTAAAAGAAGATGATAGAGCGGTTCACCACTAACGTGATATAAAAATCAAATATTAAATAACTGCATAAGAAATTTTGACTCCATCTTCACACAATGGTATTTTATTATGATATTCTATATTGATGATGATGATGATGATGGTTAACGTCCACTGAGACCAAATAATGATCTATCGGACCTAAAAAGACAAATTATTTATTTTGATTTAAGATTTTATTCCTATGCTCAAAAAGCTTGGAGAGAAGCCTCCCAAGTTCACTATAATTTTGGCATTGTAAAAGGCTAGGAAGGTCAGTGTTGTAACAAAGGTTGTGAAATTGAGATCTAATGTGGTTGTATGCAGGGCACTCTAAGAGGAAGTGGTTTTCATCCTCGATGCTCCTATTCTCACAAATATGGACGATCCTTTCTATCCATGGCGTTTTAGGAACTACCCAGTGGCCAGTTT
>APFE030072759.1:12491-23853 GCA_000404065.3 Pinus taeda
GTTTTGCAAATGGGGTAGCAAGCTAAGTGGGCTTGATTGTGGGGAAAAACTCCACAGTTTAGCGCGCTTGAGCCAGAGGAGTTCTGGGATGGGTGACCTCCTGGGAAGTCCTGGTTACCGGGTGCAAGCCCCGGAAGTGATGATTGATGCTATGTGATTCGTTCTCCACATTTCACTAGTTACAATCCCACTTCTTCACCCCAGTGAGCATCACCCGATGCAATAAAATGAGTGCTAAGTGAATTATTCAAAAATCATGAGAAATTAGTCAGTTACGACTACCTCTCATGGAAATGGTCATACGTTTGAATGACTTACTTAACGTAGTTGAATCCAAAAAATGATATCTAATATAATGCACTGTGTAATCCCCCATACTTGTTTTGCAAATGGGGTAGCAAGCTAAGTGGGCTTGGTTGTGGGAAAAACTCCACAATTAAGCGCGCTTGAGCCAGAGGAGTTCTGGGATGGGTGACCTCCTGGGAAGTCCTGGTTACTGGGTGCAAGCTTCGGAAGTGATGATTGATGCTATGTGATTCGTTCTCCACATTTCACTAGTTTCAATCCCACTTCTTCACCCCTGTGAGCATCACCCGATGCAATGAGTGCTAAGTGAACTATTCAAAAATCATGAGAAATTAGTCAGTTACGACTACCTCTCATGGAAATGGTCATACGTTTGAATGACTTACTTAACGCAGTTGAATCCCAAAATGATATCTAATATAATGCACTGCGTAATCCCCCATACTTAATTCAAAAAGAGTCAAGGGATCTCTACTTGAATGGTTCATGAGGCACAATACTTGCTAAGGTTTTGCAAATGGGGTAGCAAGCTAAGTGGGCTTGATTGTGGGGAAAAACCCCACAGTTAAGCGCGCTTGAGCCAGAGGAGTTCTGGGATGGGTGACCTCCTGGGAAGTCCTGGTTACCGGGTGCAAGCCCCGGAAGTGATGATTGATGCTATGTGATTCGTTCTCCACATTTCACTAGTTTCAATCCCACTTCTTCACCCCTGTAAGCATCACCCGATGCAATGAGTGCTAAGCGAACTATTCAAAAATCATGAGAAATTAGTCAGTTACGACTACCTCTCATGGAAATGGTCATACGTTTGAATGACTTTCTTAACGCAGTTGAATCCCAAAATGATATCTAATATAATGCACTGCACAATCCCCCATACTTAAAGTGTGTACACGACCGACACAAGTCGACAAAACATGTGCAACACAATTGACACAAGTTGACAAAACATGTGCAACACAATTGACACAAGTTGACAACATAAGTGGCACAATCGACACAAGTCAATGAACAAGGTGCGACACAATCGACACAAGTCAATAAGCAATGTGTGACACAATTGACAATGTAAAAAGTGTGCTCACAAGCGACACTAGTCGACAAAACAAGATACATCTTTACAAACACATATGCATGTATCATCTTTACAATGAACTATATACAGTTCACAAATACACCTACAACCTCTATGTACAAGTGCAACTTCAACTATTCTTTTCAAAGATCAACAAGTACATCAACCCAAAAAACAACATGTGGGTGACAAAGAGCTAAAATGAAAGACATTGCTGCAATAATAGTGAGTACCATACTCATATTTTACCTCCATGGCGAAATTTTGCAACAACATAAAATACATGCATACATCCAAAGTTTGTATATGTACAAAAGGAGTACGTCTTACTGTGTCAAGAAGTCCATCCACTTCTCACCAAGCCACTCCCATGGCGATTTTCATTGCTGCAATTCTTCCTCATGTGAAACTTCCCTTTTCACATCAATAATGGCATCTATGGTTTCACCTTCGCCAATATTTTTGTCCTCTTACTGCATGTGTGTGGGACGACGAGTTCGATGTAAAGTCCAACAATGAGAGACAAAATGTCCCCTCTTTTGGCAAAAAGTGCAAATCTTATGCACCTTCTTTGAAGGTAGTCTTTGCTTCATCTGTTTCCTGTGTGCTTTCTTCCTCATCCAGCTTCTCGAAACATGATGGTTAAATTGACCACAATATGTACAAGAAATATTTCTTCCATTAAAGCATGTAAAATTATTATGCCTTGCAGAAACACAATCGAATTAATCATGAGAAGATTTAAACCTCTTGTGCTGCTTTGCATGTTCATCCTTTTTGCCTCCATGAGGAGATGAACTAGTAGAGGCTCCAGCTTTCAATTGCAAACTAACATTATCATTCTTGTCTTTAAAACTGCCTAAAATTTCATGTTTGCAATAAGCTGCATGTCTACCATCTTCTTGTTGCAACAAAGGCTTCAAACAATGGTAAGGAAGATTGACATCATGACATTGATGCAATTGAGAACTTGGGAGAAATGTTCTCTTCAAATTTGCATCACATTCTTGAATGCATGTGATCAATCCTTCGCCATTACACTGCTCATATCCAAGACCAACATTCTTGGGTCGCTCCACAACACAAGTAGGCTCAACAATCCCTTGTGCATGCTTGCCCAAACCTTTGCCTTCTTGCTAGCCCATTTTCAACATCAATTTGGACCATATACCTCTTGTATGCCTTTCAGAAGAACCAACCCACTTTTCAATAGAGGAAACTGAAGACAAATCTAAATGATTTACCTCATGATTTACATCCTAAAGAAGAGGTATTTTCTTGGACAAAGCTTCTTGAGCTTGCAAGAGTTGTTTCTCCATGTCATGTTGTCTTTGGAGAATTATTTCCTTCTCTTCCTGCATAGCCAAAAATTGTGCACGAAGCTGAACACTTTCCCTTTGATCCTCAAGGAGAATCTGCACCACATCCTTCACCTTAATGAACTCTTCTTTCATGTCATCACTGAAGAGTTTCGTGAAGGAGGAAACTTCACTTACAGAAGAAATTGACATCATGTAAATGATCAAATAACAAAAGGAACTTCAAACAAAGTTCTCAAAGCTTTCAACGATGACAAGTTGTTAACCAAATGCCTTCAACTCTTAGAGAGGGTTAACACCAACTATCCCAAAATGAGCTCAAGCAAACTCATGCACACAATAAAATAGTCAAGGTTGATTGCACAAATGCTCAAAATATAAACTAAACCAGAGATTGACTAAAGTAGCATTTATCTACTATGCAATTGTATAACAAAAGTAGTTCGAAGGCTTCTTGGCTTACTTCAGACTCTGTCTATAGTTTATATAACGTTTCCTAGAGCATATAAACAACAAAAACCTACCCTGATACCATATGATCTTAAAATGGAATGTACTTGAATAAAGTGTGCAAGGTATCCATTTCCAAAAATTTTAAATGTGCAAACAACTCCAAGGTTAACTCCGAAAATATGAGAACTTCTTATCTCTATTACAAAGATAGACTATAGGGGCATTTACCGGATATGTCACCTCTAAAGAGAGGATGAGTTCCAGAGGCTACTTGGCCCTCTACAGGCTCTGCCTAAAGAAATAATAGAAGTAAACATTCAGATGTCATTAAAATACTCATGCTTGAAGTTTGATGTCATGCGGAATAAAACAAATAAGTTTGAGCAACTGTCTAGGTGTTTATGTGTGAAGGCAAGTTATTTAAATTTGTTGTTTAACAAATTATATCATATTTGTTTAGCATGATTTCTTCAGCAAATAATGACACAAAGATGATGAATCAGTTCACCCCTCCTGGGCTACATCTGCTGGACCAAGCCTCCCAAAATGGGCTTGTCCTCTTGTATTAAGAAAGTTGCAAAGGCTAATACAAGTAAATAAGTGCCTCTAAAAGCAAATCTAACTGTAAAAATAGAATCAGAATATAGGAAATAGCTAAGAATGCTCTCCCCCAAGCACTAAAAAGTGAAATTGTACCTTAAACAGTACTTTCTCCAAATGGCCCTAGTGGCCTTTTAAACTTCTATGAAGAAATTCAAGGTGACGATGACCTCAAATGGTTCTGAAACCTCTGCCAATGGACTCAGAAGGTCGAAAACAGTAGAAGTAGGCTTTTGAATCACTGAAAATAGATGAATACAGCCCCCAAACAACTCAAGCACTGGAATGGCCATAGTGGCCCTGAAAACTTCCCTGAAGAAATTCGAGGTGAAGAATGCCTCAACAGGAAAAAGGAGTTGTAGAAATGGACTCAGAGCACTGAATACAGTCAAAAATGACCTTTGTTTCGCATTCAATGGCTGCACACATCCCAATGCAGCTCCCAATCTGATATGGCCCTAGTGGCTCCTAGAACTTCCACGAAGCAAAATCACCTGCAAATGACCTCAGTTGGCTGTGAAACCTATGCCAATGGCTTCAGAATGTCGAAGAGACCCAAAATCAAAAAACAATTCATCCAAAAAGGCCTTTCCTAGCCAAAGTTATGGCTTATTCATGAATTGCCAGTCAACCCCTAAATAAACTCAAGTTAACTTTAGTGGAAGTGCAGATAACTTTAGTAATCCGCCTAATTTGGAGACAGCCTGCCAAATTTGGCCGAAACCGCCAAGTGGAATGCTAGTTGACCGCCAGTTTAATGGGCATGTGACTGCATTTGCTGGGAGTTAAGTTAAATGCTGATGGTTGGCGTAACTATCGGCGAGAAACACGCATGTGACCACTCCGCATATACTTAACCGTTTGATGTTATCCGTTTGGTTTAGCCCCTGGTTTTCCGCACCAGGTCATATGGGTAAGGGAGATGGCCCCCTTTTGGGCCCACCCGGAATCATTTCAAACCTTAAATATATGTTTGTCCAATACCATAACAAGTCCCACCATGTGGTTGAACGGTAAAACGTTGTCGTGTTGTATGGTTGGTTGTGGGTTCGACCCACAAATCTACCCAAAAAAATTTTATATGTCTATCCCTTGCCACCGTGGGGCCATGTGGTGGCCTCCGGGCTTGCCACATGGCACCTTCTGATTGGATGTCCAAAATGGAATATTTCGGGAATATTCTAAGGAATATTCTCAGAAATATTCTCTGGAATATTCTATTTTAATTTTAAAAAAAAAATTCAAAATTGAAGGTTATTGGGCGATTTTCAAATTGGCATAACTTCTACATACAGAGACCATTTTTCGAACCGTTCATGGTGTCAGAATCAGGAGGACGAGATCTATCAAGTCATTTAGGTTCGAACTAGTTTTAAGCATTTTCATTTTTGAGCATTTTTCGACACTTGGTCTTGAGCTCCTAATCACTTGCTTTCTAGTTTTTGATGCATCTTTGCTCATGTGTTCCCTTCTTAGCCACGTGCTTTCATAGGTTTCCAAGGGGTGCACTCACCTCACCCTTCGTGTGTTAGAAACGTTCATGCACCTTCCTTGACTTGTTGCATATGTCACGCCCTTGCTACCAATAGGGATATCTCAACCGCGGTCAAGGTGATACCGTACGACCCACTGCTGGGACTCCTACACCAAACATTCTGAGGTCTAGTTGGGACTTCTTACTAGGGAGATCCCCTGACATGTTGGCAGGTCTGGCACCGTCAACATTTCTGGTGCTAGGAGGGCCAGATGACAAGCTGTGTCCTCTCATCCTATTTTGAACCTTTGCACATCTATCATGGATTATATTACACTCATCCCTCCACGATGTCTTTCGCATGCCGAACCTCTCAACATCACGAGGGAGTTGTTTAATCTCATGTTCAAATTCACGTATGATGGTGAAGGTGAAGTTTCCTAGCCTGAGTACTTAGAAGACTTCTATGTTTTCCTTGAGAATGCAGACTAGTTCTATGCAGAAGGTCAGCCTGCTACTTTCATACACACTTCGTGAATCCCCACAACGGTGGTGCTGGAGTCTACCTCCTGGAAATGTGCACTCACTTGACCAGTTCTGTGATCTCATTGAATCTACTTTCCATCATTTTGATCAAGAACCTCTTGACCAAAAATTGTTACAACAACGGAAGGCCCCGCATGAATCACCTATGGAATTTTGGGACTGCTTCCGTGTGTTGCAGTTTCAAGCTCTGAAAAGTCAGATGAAATTCCAGTATCTCATGGACAGATTTGAGTACTGTATTACCAAATCTATTAAACCTAAAAGAAAGTAGCCAAGCCCCACTCAGCATACTTCGGTGATGGAGTTGTGCAATCACAGATGGACACGATCATTGTCACAAGTGACTGTCCATCGTCCCCTCATCAAACAACTCCACCACTGCAGAATGATGTGGGAGAACAAGCACACACATTTGTTCAACTGTCACATCCTCCCAACATCACTTCTCTCAATTTTCGCATAGATTTGGTTGCGAAGCCCATGGGTTGTCACATGTCTATTTTACCTTAACCTCTGTCTTCGTGTTATGTTGATCCTCCAGATTGCATTGTCTTGTGTTCTTCCATTCTAGACTCTACACTTGTTGTGAATGAGGATCAAGCTATCAACGGAGTTGGTGTTGCATAACCAACTTGCGTTGTTATTCATGAAAAGTATGACTGGGAGCTTGAGCATCAACCCTCAACGAAGGATGACTCCCTTATGTCCGAGCCTCCTACGTATTTTCCTGACATCTTCGGTGATTCTGGCATCCATGATTTCGCATGTGTACCTCCATTTACAGATGCACCCATTGGTGATAATTTGCAGAATACACCAGATCTTAGTCCATCATCCAACAATGGAGAGGATAAATTATTCATTGAAAATCCACTTGATTTTTCGTCTAATTTTTCCAGAAACACAGAGGGTGAATTTTTTCGCTTCTCATCTACCCCTCTGATTGATTCATCGAATCATGAGGATGCCAATTAAATCATTGCTTTTGTTGATTGTAGATGTCATGATTTATTTACTCTCGTATTCGATCACAATGATGATTCTATCACAATTGATTTTTCCAAGCCACCTGTTTATGATGATCTATCTATCGACGAAGTCAAAACTCCATAGACTGTCGAGGCACTTCAGCCCGAGCTGATGGTTATGTCTTGCCCTCGTTGTCCTGAGGCTGGTTTCACTTCTGATCAAGAAATTGTTGAAACACCCAAGGCTCCTCATCACTCATCTATATGCATTGAAGATCAATCTCACACACAGATCATACTTCCTCCATTCAAACTACACGTGTTCATCGCTCATGCATTGGAGGAATCTTACATAGCAAGCACATGTGCACGTCACACATTGTCTTTGTTTCTTTTATTTGCTTGCATGTCATAGTTAAGAGTATGTGTATGCTTAACAGCTGCACACAGTGTCACACATCACCATTATAAGTCCATGGATTGCACGTCATGCACTTGCACTCACTTATGTTCTGTGGACACATTTAAACTTGGAGTGTGTTTGTCTTCATTTTTATATCTTTCATGTTTGTTGGTTCGCACAGCTGTGTTGTTTGCTAACTATGCTTTCACCAACATGGGTTGACCAATGCAGCATGTAGAAATTCTCACTGTAGATTAATCTGATTATGCAATGTACTAAAGCAAAATACTTAATCTACTTCTACAATCAAACTTGCGAAAGCTTAATCGATTTTGAGCAAGATCAAATAGAACACATATAATAGAGAAGAAGAAACAATCACACATGAAACCTAGAAGAATACTCTGGGGAAAGCCTCACCTAAAAACCCTGCTATCGGTATTATCATACAAGTGGAAATATCTCAGGATTACACAAAGCTTTAGCTCTCACAGCTATCCAGCTCCCAGTACAATCCCTCACTGCTGCTCATAAGCAAACAAGGCTTCTCACAAATCTTCTCCTCTGCCCTCCAAGCCTCCTATTTCCTTGCACTTTTCCTCTGGGATGATTCTCCTTCAACCAAGTGGAACACTACTCTTGCACACTGTAAAATTGTGTAATCCTCAAGGAATCAATTCCTTCTGCATGTAAGAGATTTTCTCATAGGAAAATTCTTGCAACTGATAGTAAACTATCCTTACCTTTAATCTCAACTGGGTCTTTGCCTGAACTGACATGCATGAGTTATTTATGAGAGAATATTTAGTTATCTGGAGAACACTAGTTGCATGCATGCATGCATTAATTGATTGAACTCACAATCATTTCCATAAACTGTTTGGAACTAATCTAACTGGACTTAACTTAGTTAATTGATCTAACTAATTACAACTCATCCTTATCTCCTTAATTAAGGGATAACTTCCTCAATCAAAGGGATAATTGTTGCATGACTTCACAAAGACCTCATGTTTGAATTTCTCCAACTAATTAACTCAAGATGAATTAATTAATTATTTTTCAAACAGCTGGTGAGACTAAATTCGAATTTTAATTCTCAATTTTAATTTAAGGACAAATTAAAATTGGAATATATCCTGAAATGCTATCTATAGCAATGTTATTTTTAGCATTTCTATTTTTAGCATTTCTTGTTGCTATTTTCAACACGCCGGTGGCTATATTGGAAGTATCACTTCACATGAGTAGACCCATGAACCATTAGCGTAGGAGTAGGAGTAGTGTTTGATTTTGGTTTGTTTGCTTGCATGTATGTGTGCTTATTACCTTGCATGTTTGTTTGCTTGCATGCTTGTTTGTTTATTCGCTTTGCTTATGCATGTACTTCTACTTTTCGCTTTGTTTGTGGTTTGTTTACTTTTTTGTATTCATAGGTTAGTTTCGCATGAAACTGTGTGCGACTCCTGAAACAAGTTGGGTAAAGTCAAGAGGACTTGTGCAGTTATCAATAGTTGGTTATCTGTCATCCAGCCTCTATATGAAGAACTTGTTATCTTTAGTCCATGATATGTTTATGGAAAATGCGTATTGTTCAAAGTGAACCTTGGTGAATACACAACACTTGCATGCTAACTAGTGTCACCTACTCTAGTCAGTTGTTTTTGGGTTAATTCTTGTTAGCTCAGTCAAGTAGAGTAAGGTGAGGGGGAAAACCTTAACAAGCACGTCAGAGGTATATATAAACTACTTCTCTGAAGGAACAACCTCTTCTTCTCTCAATAAGTCAGGATCCCTCTTCCGCCTCTGAAATGATAAGTGTTATGCATAGTAACGAAAAATGAAAAAATGAAAAGTGAAAATTAAAAAAAAAAAAAAGAAATGAAAATGAATAAAGCGAAAGAAGAGAAAGGATTCCTACACAGAGAGGTGATGCAAGTAACTCCATCAGGGTACTAACCAAGCTCGCTGGCACTGGAGCAATGTTTGTGTTCTTGCGTGACTCCGTCGAGGTACTATCCAGGCCTGTTGGAAGTTGAGCAACACGAGAGATGAAACTAAAACTCTGGAGACTATAAAGCTTGTGCACCAATATACCCCTCATCCCCAATCAAAACAACTATGCTGGATTGGCTTGGAATGTGTGTCGACTGACCAAGAGCTTAGCAGATGCTACATCTTACAATCAAGCAAGTGTGGAAACCAAGACAAACATAGAATTGAACAATACTTCTGGAGGTGTTAGACTTGCTTGTCTCGAACAAGGTCCATTCAAAGAGCTAGAGTTCTACCTGTGTGTTGCCAAGTGTTGTAGCAGCTATAACCACCCTCCAAAATTTTTCCTTAGCTTCATTTTAGAGCTTCCCTACCAACCATCCTCAGTAGCATGTCTTGCACTATCAAGTACATGAGCTTCATTGGTTTTTCAGCAGCTTGCCAGGCTCTGCATGATTATTTGCTTCACTCCTCTCATAGGCTGGCATATCGGACTTGGGTTAGCTACTGCCTTATCAACTCCCTCAGAAAATTGCACAGTTTTGTAGGGGAACCAACCTTCCCTCCAAAAATTGTTCAAATCTGACTGCCAGCTTGCTGGGCTAAGAAATTGCATAATCCTGTCAAATAGCCTTCCTTTGGAAAATTGTGAATATGGCCTAGTAGTGCATCTCAGCCCATAAATTGCGCAATTATGGGCAGCAGTCAGTTGCTCCTCCCAAAAATTACATAATCCCTCTGGACAGCCAGCCCAGCTTCCTCCTAGAAATTGTGCAAAAAAACTCCCTCAGTCAAGCAGGCTATTGCATGTGCCTTCAGGTTGACCGGTTCCACCCAAGACCGAGAAAACTTGACTTGCATGCATGGGTTGATTTTTCGCGAAATAGCATAAAGAAAAATGAAAAAAGCATCCCTATCCCTAGATTTTAGGGAGCTATTTTTAGCAGCTAAAGTTTACATGAAAAGACCGTTTTAGAAACTTTCCTCCAAGTGTCGTTTTTTCCTAGATTTGTGGCATGCGCATCATGAGCCTCAAGCTTATGTATTCAATGCTTCAGAGCTCATTATTCACATCGATCTTGGAGCTCTGACATCCCACAACACATCCAGGGGTCTTTAGCAGATCCATCTCAACTATTTCCAGGTAAGTTCACTTTACTTGTCTTTCGCAACATTTTTGTTGCTTTTTGTGTTTTGGCTTATGTGAGTGTTGTCTGCTTGATTTCTGTGAATTCTTGATGTCATTTTCATGCGGGTTAGCCTATACAAGCATCATTTTAGTTTTTGTTTGCATCTCATTGTTGTCGCATGCATGACAATGTTTTTCACGAATGATCACCAATTCGATGACTCGTTTCACACACATGAATGTTATTCTATTTTCTGAATCTTGCATTCACTATTTGAATGCATGATCATTCACTCCTGCTTACACTCAGTATCTCCATGCATTCACATCTTCATTTTCTTTTAGTTTCCCATCGACGGGTCTAGGCAACCTTGGCCCAGACTCTAGCTCACCCAGACAACATTGTGCAATTCTGAGAAGGAAGGCTTTGCCTTCCTCCCAGAAAATGCACAATTTTGGCCAGTTAGTGCCCTTTAGTCTTGCTTTGCACAATTCTGAGAAGTAGTGACTCCTGGCCGAAATAATTGTGCAATGCAGTCCCTCGCCTGCATCACTTTCCAGTTGAAATTGTGCAATGGGAAATCTCAGCACCCAGCAGGCCAATCTAGATTGTGCATTGCACAATTCTAGCAGTCAACCAGCCTCTTGAGAGTTTGGGCTACCTTTTGTGCAGTTTCGGTACTCAGTCTCCCAGCCTCCCAGTGAAAATTTCAGAATCCTTGCCAGTCATTCCCAGGTATGTTTCATGTCAGTCCTCCAGTTTTTTATGGTTTTAACTGTAGATTTCTTACCATGCATGTTGCCATGTCTCTAGATATAGTAGGTGTTTGTCCGTCTCTTCGCAGTTTAGGATCAATGGCCTCCAAGAGAGTAGAGTCAAAGGACACCGACAGAAGCACAACTTGTTATGCTTCTTAACCTGCAAAGCAATACCGAACCGAGAATATGCGCGGAAAAATACCGAGAACATAGTATATGTTAAGAAAATATACCCAGAACACAGAATAGCAAAGATTTTATTACTCAGAGAGAATTGTTCGCAGGCCTCTTCGAGGGGGCAACCTCCAATAGAGTAGAGCTCGATTACAAAACAA
>APFE030072767.1:0-17920 GCA_000404065.3 Pinus taeda
TCTGCTGAATTTTGAATAGAATATGAATTTCTATTTTCTCGCATATGAAGTCCAATGAGGCTGGAACCACTCTCAAACATCCTGAGTCATTTCATGGTAATGTTAAAAATTGAAGTAAAAGGATGAAATATTTTTCATTTTCATCCTTTTACTTTAAGAATTTAACATTACCATGCGGGAGCATCTGCTATATTTATATATTTTTTTTGCCTTCATTCGTCACCCTAACCCAAGGTGGACCCACCCCCACAAGCAAACTCACCTAAAATTTCAAAAAAAAAAATGAAAAAAAAAAACGATTTTCTAAATGCTTTTCCGGAAGCTTTTCTGGAAGCGTCCGGAAGTGTCCGGGAAGCGTACGCTTCCTCCTCCGAAGCGCCACGCTTCCGACACCCAAAGCGTCGTACGAAACGCGCTTCGGCGCTTCGGAAGCGACGCTTCCATACAACGCTTCCAAATTTCCAGGAAGCGTCTAAAAATGCTGAAGCGGCGCTTCCGAATTCGGACACGCCGCTTCCGGCCAAGCTTCCTAGACGCTTCCGTACGGGACGCGCTTCGGGGCTGGGGGGGGGGGGGGGGGGGGGCGGGCGCTTCATGCAACACTGGGCAGGATACATGGAAGACGTCGTGAACACGACTTGACTCTGGAAGGCTTAAACCATACGCAACTTGGTTAATCTTTTTGTTGATATGATAAGGTCCATAGAATTTTGGTGCCAATTTGTTTTTTTCCTTTCTGTTGTAAGGATAATTGTTTGTATGGTTGGAGCTTGACAAACACCCATTCTCCGACTTCAAACTCTCTTTCGGTTTTGTTTCGGTCTGCTTGTTGCTTCATAGGATTCCTTGCATTATTCAAGTTTTCTTTTAATATTTGGACGATTTTTTGGGTTTCTTCTAGTTGATCTTTAACAGCAGATAAATTTGTCTGGACAGCAGCTAGATCCTTCCATTTTGGGGGTTCATACCCATATAAAGCTTGAAATGGCGTCATTTTTGCTGACGTATGATAAGTAGAATTATACCACCACTCAACGAGATGTAACCATTGAGCCCACTTATTTTGTTTTTCTGTAGCGTAGCAACGTAGGTAGGCCTCCAAACATTTATTGACAA
The DNA here is from genome assembly GCA_000404065.3 of Pinus taeda. NCBI lineage: Eukaryota > Viridiplantae > Streptophyta > Pinopsida > Pinales > Pinaceae > Pinus > Pinus taeda. Next base: position 1,117 of record APFE030072767.1, read on the forward strand.
CCTCTGTTTGGCCATTTGTTTGAGGGTGATCAGCGAAACTCATATTTAGATAGGTTCCTATGTGGTTGAACAACTCCTTCCAGAAACTACCCTTGAATTTGGCATCTCTATCACTAACAATGACTTTCGGAAAACCGTGTCACTTATATATATATTTTTGCAAAATATTTCAGCGATTTCTTTTGCTGAGTATGATTTCTTTATTGCCATAAAGTGAGCATATTTGGTGAGTCTGTTGACTACTACGAAAATCTTGTCCTTGCCTTCAAATACTGGTAATCCTTCAATAAAGTCCATCGAAATTTCTTCCCAATTCTGATTTGGAATGTTTAAAGGGTGGAAAGTAATCTCGGTGTCGTAATATTTTCACTTTTATTCCTTTGACAAGTGTCACATTCTGCTACATACTTCTGAATATCGCGACTCATTCCCTTCCAAAAGAAGGATTGACGTGCATTGTAGTATGACTCAAAGAATCCTACATGTCGAGTTGACGGTGAGTCATGTGACTCCTTGAGTATCTTAAATTTAAACTTGGAATTTGTATTTAGATAGATTCTTCCCTTGTACCATAGGATATCATTCTTCCACTCAAATTTTGAGTTGTTGGGAAGGTTATTGATTATTGCCATTAGTTATGGATCCTTGGCATACTCACTTCGAATTTCGTTAAGCCATTCAGGAACAACAACCGAAATTGCAAGTAGTGTTGGTTCTTCATCTTTCCTGGATAGGGCATCTGCTACTACATTGTCTTTTCCTCTTTTATGTAGTATTTCCAAGTCAAAGGCGGCAATTTTTTCAATCCATTTTTGTTGTTTTTCAGAAGTGTTTTTTGTTGAAGGAGGTGTTGGAGACTATTGTGGTCTGTTCGAATGGAAAACTTACTTCCCAAAAGATATTGCCTCCACTTAGCTAGTGCGTGCATAATAGCAAGCATCTCTTTGTTGTATGTGTATTTGAGGCGTTCTCATTTGTTGAGCTTCCTACTTTCAAAAGCTATTGGATGCCCTTGTTGCATTAAAACTGCACCTATACCGAATCTGGAAGCATCACACTCAATCATAAATGGTTTAGAAAAATCTGGTGTTGCTAATACGAGCGCATTAGACATAATTTCCTTTAATTTTTCAAAACACCTTCCTGCTTCCTCATCCCATAGAAACGAATTCTTCTTTAAAATATTTGTCAGAGGTGCAGTTATATGTGCATAGTTTTTAATAAACCTTCAATAATATCCAGTCAAACCTAAGAACCCTCGTAGCTTGGATATATTGACAGGTTTGGTCCATTCTTTTATAGCTTTGATTTTATTAGGGTCCACCTTTACGCCTTCATGGGATATAATGTGTCCAAGGTATTCTACTTCTTCATTTCTGAAGGTGCATTTGGATTTTTTTGCATAAAATTGATGTTCTTTTAGTAGTGTAAGAACTTTGTCCAGATGTTGCAAGTGCTCTTTCCAAGTTTTACTGTAAATTAGAATATCGTCAAAGAATACTAATACGAACTTCCTAAGATGTGGACGAAATAATTCGTTCATAGTTGCTTCAAATGTTGTTGGTGCATTGGTTAATCAAAATGGCATTACTTTAAATTCATAGTGCCCTTTGTGTGTTCGGAATACCGTTTTTGTTATGCCTTCCAATCTGATTCTATTTTGATAGTAGCCTAATCTTAAGTCCAATTTTGAGAAGTACCTTGCGCCATGTAGCTCATCAAACATTTCGTCGATAAAGGGAATCGGGAACTTGTTTTTGATTGTTATTTTGTTTATTCCTCTATAATCAATGCATAGCCTGAATGAACCATCCTTATTCCTTACCAATACCACTGGAGCAGCATAAGGACTTTTACTTTTCGAGATGATCCCACACTTTAAAAGGTCTTGGATTAATCTCTCAATTTCCATTTTTTGGTGATGTGTATATCGGTATGGCTTGATTTGACGGGGTCTGACCCTGCCTTAACTTCTATTGTATGCTCAATTTCCCTATTAGGTAGCATCTTCATAGGTCGGTCTTGAAATACTTTTTCATGTTTCTGAATTAGATCTTGTATCTCTGGTGACCCTTCATTGATCATATTTGCAGATAACATTTCTAATTGGTGACATTGTACTACATAAGCAGGTGCTCCTTTTCAAATCATCTTCATCATCTGAGATGATGATACAACTTGATTTTCTAGTGCTTGGAATCCGTGTAATTTGTACCTCTGACCCCCCCATTTGAATTTTATGAATTGTACTTGATGGTTGGCGGCATAAGTACCTAAAGTTCGTAGCCATTCAATACTTAAGACCACATCTACTCCTCCTAATGGTACAGTGAAGAATGAAGATTCTAAATTAAAGTCTTGAATCTGCGATTTGACCTTACAGCATTTTCCCACTTTTTCAATCTTCTTACCGTCAGCTACCATCACCTTCATGTTTGGTAAGGGAAATGAAAAAATATTGAGTCTCTTTGCCACGGCTGCATCTAAAAAATTGTGGGTGTTGCCAGAGTCAATGAGAACCACTACATTGTTCTTCTTTCTATGTCCTTTCAACTTTAACGTTTGAGGTTGTGATATACCTGTCATAGCTGATAGCGACACTTGTGGAATACTTTTGTCATCTAATTCTGGTGAGAATTCTGGGGCATCTTCTATTTCTTCTATGTCAGAATCTTCACTGTTTGAATCATTAGTTGCTTCACAATTATATAGTTCTTTGGTTCTTTTCCTTTAGCACATCTATGTTTGGGGTCCCACTTCTCAACACAGCATTTGCATTTACCTTCTTTTATCCTTTGCATTTCCACATTAGATTTTTCATCTTCACGACGATGTGGTGGAACATATCTTGTACTATTTGAGTCCACATACTGGGGTATTTTTCGTCTTGAATATGTTTTTTTCCGACTTTGACCAAAATATTTGTTCGAATTTCTTTTCGACCGTTTTTGCTTTTCATCTTGCTACTTCTATTGATGTAATGTCATGCATCTCAAGTTCTACTTGTAAATCGGTTTTGAGTCCCAAGACGTATGATTGAATTAGACAAGACTCTGATAACCCAAGTACTCGTGTTATTAAGGTCTCCCATTCTTGAGTGTATTCGTCCACACTTCCTTTTTGTCGTAATTTGATGAGTTTTGAAAAGAACTCTTCTTCCTTTACACCTTGGAATCTTTTATCTTAAATTTTCTCCAACTAATGACGTGTGTTGTCTTTTTCCACCACATATACCAATTATATGTTTCCCCTTCCATTTTCATGGATGCGTGTCTGAGCTTTTCGTCATCATCATTGATGTCATATATCTCAAAGTATTCTTCTGCTTTATTTATCCATGCAACATTGTTTTTTTCGTTTCCATCGAATTAGGCATCTCGACTTTTGCCCTTCACTGGTATGTCGTTGATGGTTGAGCGAAAAAGGGGTGTTGAGGGGTAAAGGTATCCCAAAGTTGCTTATTTGTAAGAGTCGCGTTACTCATTTCTTGGTGGGGTGTTGCTGATTTTTTTGGGGGATTCAGCGTTTCCTTGAGAGTCTGTTGATTTCGTTGAATCTGGTGAGTTGTGCTGTTGATTTTCTTCATCTTCTTGTAGTAGTTGTGCAGGTGTAAGATTCATCTTTTTACACACAAGGTTCAGCAATGTTAAGGTCTCTTTTTGATTCATGTCTGATTGGACATGGTGATGCTCCATCTGTATTTCTATTCGATTTGTCGTATCTTGAAGCCTCTAGATATTGTTAGCCTGCCCCTTAAACTTGTTCTAGAAATCAGCTAATTTTTTATTGACCTCGTCGGTGTTGTTATTCATTTTATTCTCTGCATCAACCAATCTTTTATTGAAATCAACCATTGTCATTGTCGACATTGAGCGAGTTTGTGGGGGCGTGTATTTATCTACCAACTTAAAGTTTTTTTTTTTTTTTAAATAATTAAATGAAATTAATTATTTAATTATATGCATAATATATATATATATATATATATATATAATATATATTTTTAATGTATAAGTTTACAAACCTATAATAATATGCATATATAAATAAATTATATATAATTATTTTATATATATAATATATATATATATATATATATATATATATATATAATGAAATGAATGGACGAATTTAAATGAAATGGCACAACCCAAAAGTCAATGGCTACGTTGATTGGGGCAGACGTGGGCAGATAACACGGTGAACAGTGTGTGAACAGCGTGGGCACAGTGTGGCACGGAGATGCGGGTGGCCTGGATGGTCAGCGGACGGAATGACCAAACAAAGCCGCGGTCAGAGAGAGTCAACGGAATCAGCGTGGTTCGACGAACAGCAGAACAGCTTTGGGAATGGATGCGGTGAGCAGTGCATAGACGAGGTGGATCGAAAGACGTGGGGACTTGGTGGTGATAAACAGCTTCAAGCGACCAAGGACAACGAAGCAAAATGGTGACAGGAACGTGAGCGAAGCAGCAGTAGATGTGACCGAGGATTGTTGGACTCTGATACCAGATGAAGTGAAAACTTCTTGGATACGCAGAAATATATATATATATAGATATATAGATTATATATATTATATATATATATATATTAATAATTAATTGATCGATGATGGTTGTTTACAGTGGGGGTTCCTGGCTTATATATCGCCATGGGCACCCTTTGGGGAAAGGGCATGATCTTATGATCATGCCCTTTTGTCTAATTAACCTAAAATTAGATAATAAACCTAAAATTTAAATAATAAATAATTTTTACATAACAGTTTGAGATTCATAATCGGGAATCTCAAGTATGCAGGTTGAAGAAAGCTCTCTATGGGTTGAAGCAAACACCTCGAGCTTGGTAAGAGAGGATCGATAGCTATTTGATGAAGTTGGGATTCACTAGGAGTGAAGCCGATCTGAACCTTTACTTTAAGGATGAAGATGATAAGCCTCTCATATTGGTGTTGTACGTTGACAGCCTCTTTCTGACAGGTGCAGACCCTCTCATTAACAAATGCAAGAGGGAGTTGTCTTCCGAATTTGAGATGGACCTAGGACTGATGCACTACTTCCTAGGGTTGGAGGTCTGGCAAAAGACAGGAGAAATTTTCCTATCTCAAGGAAAATACGTGGTGAAGATATTGGAAAGATTTGGTATGGTGGACTGCAAGCCCGTGAGTACCCCGATGGATCTTAACTTCAAGAAGTTATGCAGTAGTGTTGCAGGACCTGTATTAGGAAATGCTTCTAAGTATCGTCAACTCATAGGAGCACTGATGTTGTTGGTGAACTCCAGTCCGGATATATGTTTTGCAGTCAACACGTTGAGCCACATCACTCACATTGGATTGGTGCCAAGAATCTTCAGAGATATCTTCGAGGCACAATCACTCATTGACTAAGATACATTGTCGAACATGTGAGGCTACATGGTTATTCTGATGTTGATTGGGCGGGCAGCGTGGTGGACCAAAAGAGCACTTCCATATGTTGTTCTTCTTTGGGTTTTGCGTTGATATCCTATATGAGCAGGAAGCAGAAGTCGGTGGCGTTGAGCACCACCGAGGCCGAATACATTACTGCAACTATGGCCTCCTGTGAAGTTGTCTGGTTGCGGAAGTTCTTTAGTGAGCTATTTGGACATACGTTGGATAGTAACGTGATCCTTTGTGACACCCAGAGTGGGATTCGTTTATCAGAGAATCTCGTATTTCATGATCGCTCCAAGCACATCAATATCAGGTACCACTTTATCCGGGATATGGTACAACGAGGAGCAATAAGACTCCATATTGGACTGATGAGCAGGTCATCAACATTCTGACAAAGCCCTTGGGAAAGATCAAATTCTTGACTTTCCGAGAATGCCTAGGAGTCGTGGAGAGACCCTCTTATGAGGGTCCTGTATGATATATACAATGCGCTCTGGGAGCTCCGTGGGGCTTGGGGTACTTCTTGGAGTGATGAGCAACCATAGGGTGAGTGGTTCAACCTTCGCCTAGTGGTTTGTTGTGTACAGGGTGAGCGGTTCAACCTTTCCCTGTGATACCGCATGGCGACATGTAGGCAGCATGAGTGGTTCATCATTCTCCTGCTAAGACATCCTACCCATGTAGTCTGGGACTCATGGGAAGTACTCTCATCTGGCCAATGAGTAGGGAAATGAGGATAGGGACCATAGTAGTACCAATGGACGCATCGTGTAACTACCGTACTCCCTATGCTAGGATGATATTGATCTAGGATCAATTGGAACTCACTCCGAGTCAGTAAGAGTGGCATCAGACACTCTCTTTATTTGGAACTGATTTCGGATCAGTAAGAGTGGTATGACACACTCTCTTCATTGGGACTAACTTCGGGTCGGTAAGAGTGTTATTAGACACTCTCTTTTACCTGGGACTGACTTCAGGTAAGTAGAGGGTGGTATGATACATTCTTGATCACTTCTTCTTCTTCATAGTTCAACAGAGCAATGCATTGATGGCAAAGATAGTACCGAGAGACAGATGGATTAGTAGATGGAGTTCTCCCTAGTTGTGAGGGAGTGTTAAAATTGAAAACTAGGGCCAAACTCCATGTGGGTCACCTTATTTATGGTAGTCGATATTTTTCTTGGATTCCTCTCACCAAGAGGTTTAGGATTGATCTAACGATCATCTGATTCCAACATGTATTCATGGAGATATGAATTTATTTGTATTCTTGACAATTTGTCAAGGTCGGCCAGCAAGCAAAACAATGATTTTCGCCCCCAACTTATCCTCAACGTTTCATATAAAAGGAAGAGACCTTGTGGCATTATTCCACTCATCACATCACACATTCTTCTCTCTCTCCTACGCATTAGAGGAGCATCTCTCTCTCACACATGTGGCTGAAAGGAGGACACAGAATTCTGATTAGGGTAGCGTTGACTTGGGTTGACCTAGCTGCAAGTGGGCAGATTGGATAGCGTTGACCAGCATGGAGGCTTTATTGACTATGGATTAGATTGGGCAACCTCTCCTAGGCAGGCCACATTTCTGCTCAGCCTTTTTGACCAAGTTTGACCACTCTTTGACCAACATTGACTGTCAAAGAGCTGCCGCAGGTTTGACCAGACTTTGACTGCAGTTTGACTAGGTATTTTGCACTGTTTTGGGCTACCTATACTTGCTATTGGAGGCCGAGTTGACTGAGGTTGACTTAAGGTCAATTGACTTGTTTGACTAGCCTTGACTTTGTTGTTTAGGGTTTTGTTGTTGTTGTCATAAAATTACAGATTTGTGTAATTGTACTATCTCTCACTCTCTGTTGAATTATTGAAGAATATAAGAAGAATTGATCAACGGTTTCCCCGCATTGGGGTTTATCCCTCGCTGGTGCCACATCTTGTGTCCTCTTGTCTTGGCATGTCTTCTATTGTTTGCATTTATGTTCTATCTGCATTTTACTATCATGTTGATGTGATTGCTATTCTGGAAATTGATATTTGGCTAATAAGAAAATTTGAAGTAAATTGCTCTTAAGCATAGAACATACCATAATTTAACATTTTGGGCATACCCCTTAGCCACAAACCTGGCTTTGTATTTTTCCACATTGCCATCTGCAGCATATTTGACTTTGTAGATCCATCTCGAACCTACCACTGACCTGTCCTGGGGCCTAGGTACCACTTCCCAGACATCATTGACCATTATAGAACTGTATTCCTCCACCATAGCATCTACCCATACTTGATGTTGAACGGCCTATTGGAAACTAGAGGGTTCCCCAACCTGAGCTACCAAGGCCTGGTATCTATCTGGTTGTCTTCACTCCCTTTTCTCATTCTTGGGTGCACCAACGAAGTCCTCTGCATCCCGTAGAATTTGACGAAGTTCCCGGCTCATTCTTGCATTGGTAGTGGGTAAACCCATCTGCTCTTCCTCTTCCTTAGACTCCACTTGTTCTGAAGCATAGTCTTTAGGAAACTTACAGGTACTAGTTTTTGTTGGTCGAAGTGGTTGTACCAACGGATCGTCTTTTGACTACTCCTCGGAAGGCATTTCTCGGGATTTCCTGAAAGCTTTGTCCTCCATGAACTTTACATCCCGCCGAACTACTACCTTCCTATTCTCCGGAAGATAGAGTCTATATGCCTTACCATTCTCTCTATATCCCACAAGATATCCTTTTTTTGCAGTTTGATCCAATTTATTTCTCTTTTCTTCGAGTATATAGCAGTATGCCGAACTCTCAAATATCCTAAAATGACCAACTTCAGGTGTCTTCCCAGTGAAGACACTTTCCGTAGGCATCCTGTTCTGTACATAAACTGGCGTGCTTCATGCTTCTGCCCACAGGAAGGGCATATCCTGATCATACAGCATCGCCCTGGCTACTTCCACAATAGTCTTGTTCTTCCTTTCTGCTACTCCATTCTGCTCTGGATTGTAGGTAGTTGTCCACTCCCTTATGATGCCTTCCTTAGTGAAAAATCAGTGAAGTTCTTGTCAATGTACTCTCCACCATTGTCTGAGCGCAACACTTTTATCTTCTTTCGTGTCAAATTCTCTACTAGAGCCTTGAACTCTTTGAAACGACCAAAAACCTCATCCTTGGTTTTTACAAAATAGATTCAAGCCTTCTTGGAATGGTCATCAAGGAAGGTGACGAAGTACTCAGCACCACTAAGAGCTTTTCTGGAGATGGATCCGCAGATATCTGAGTGTATCAATTCCAGAACACTCTAAGCCCTATTGTTACTTCTGGAAAACATTGCTTTGGCATACTTGCCTAGAGCGCGCCCTCTCCATACATCATCTCATTCGGTACTTAATTCTGGAACGCCTAATACTGTTTTCCCAAGAATTCTCAAAGCCCCATGGTGTAAGTGTCCCATCCTCCTATGCCATAGCTCATTCAAATCTTTATCTCCATTGTTGCCTATCAGTGTCATTGGAGATTCTAGTTGTAATCTATACATCCTATTACTTTTGATTCCTATCTGGGCCTTCCTTTTCCAACTCGGGTGTTTGACATACACTTTCTCCTTAATGAAGAAAATGTCATATCCCTTGTTTTGAAGTTGATATACAGAGAGTAAGTTCATCCCCAATCCTCGCACATGCAGCAAATTGGTTGCTCGAAGCCAATCCCCTACTTCGGTTTGAAAGACTACAATACCTCTTCATACGGGGGTACACTTTGCCTTATTTCCCATGGTAATATGAAAATTCTTAGTTTCTTCTTAATAATTTGAAAAACATTCTTGTAATCCTATCATATGCCAGGAAGCTCCACTATCTATATAACAAACCTCAGAGGAGGCATAACTTGCTAGGCAAGAGACTTCTTCTTCCAATTTGGAAGCTAACATAGAATAATCACGATCCATGTTCTTCGTGCTTTCATCTTTTTTTGGAAATCTGCGTGAGTCCCTCTGAGTTGATGCCTCTGCATCATGCTCCTTACCCATAGCAGATTCTTCTCTCATGTTGCCGGATCTCTGCTCTGATACCATGTGAAAAATTCTAATATGAAATTCTACTACAGTAACTGATTTATTTCACCTACTTATTTCTCACAATAAGTTATTTACGAAATCCCTTCAGCAAACATTCAAATAAATTCTACTGCAGTTATTACATAATTAAATAAACAAAATAACAATGATATACAAGCACAAGAATCAATCAGATCAACACGGTTGTTTTTGGACAATCGTCCCTGAAAAAACCCAATGTGGGAAAACCGGTGCAGCAAATGAGGGTTTTATTAATCTTCAGCAACAATTGCTTTACAAGGAATGATTTTACAGAGAAAATGAGACACTTCTGAGAGAAAACACCTGAGACAAAGTTCCATGGAAAACGTCTGACACCCTGAAGACCCTTCACCCACCTCTGTGTCACTTTTACGTCACTCTGTGTTGATTTGGGGTAGCATCAGATGTGCTCTAGCCACGATATTTGGTGGAGAAGTTGGGGCACATGAGATTTCCAATACCCAGAAAGGGTTTGGGCAGATTCTAAACAGTTCAAGAGATATTAAAGTAATTAATATTTTTAATGGTGTCCCTAAGTCTAAACTTAGGGAAAATAAAATATTAATGTGTATTAATATGAAACTGCGTTAGAATGGCCCAAAAGACATGGATCAAGCCAGATCTAATCTTAGCCATTGATTAGGGACTTAATCTCGGCTGTTGATATGTCAACGGGAAAATTATAAGAGGAGGCTTGAGGGTCACTTGGAGAGGACACCAAAGTGATCAGTCATTCTATTCTCTAAAGCGGGGTTTGCTAAGAGAGATAGAATCAGTGATCGGAGAGCAGTTGAGGGGCATTGAGTATAGAGAGACAGAGAGCCAGAGATAATGTCGGGATAACAACAGAGCAGCCAGTGCTCATGCAGGGCCATACAGAGGCAGCTAAGTGTTGTGCAGAGCACTAGAGGGGCTAGCATAGCTGACGCAGAGCCTCAGAGAGTTGACGCAAGGCCCCCTGGGGATGACGCAGGCCAAGAGAGGCTGATGCGGGGCCAACGTTGGGCTAGGAGAGGCTGACGCAGTCTAGATTGGGCAGGCGTCGGCGTTTCTGGGGTAGATTGGTGCTGAGTAGCTGCCGGAAGGATTATCCGAGGTTTCAACCAGTAGAATTGTCAGAAACTGAGAGGTATTACTGCCAAGGAAATTCTTTGTTGGGTAGGCCAGTTTCGGCACCCATATTGCACTCTGATATTGCTTACTAAGAAAACCCTCAGATAGCTGCACCGGTTTTCCCACATTGGGTTTTTTCGAGGACATTAGTCGAAAAATAATGGTGTCATATGGTGTGTTTGTTCTTGCTTCTTTTAGTTGCTGATCTGCAATATGTTGAGCATGCACTAGTGTTTATTTTCAATATTTACATTGTAAATAACTTGTTAAGGAAAAAATAACAAGTAGGTAGGAATAAATCAGATAGAGGGCATGGAGGGTTTCTAACTAAGTAAACTTAGAAACTTCAACACTTTGTGTCAGCGTGCATGAGGACTACATCTCCAGTGGTGTTGTCTGCCTGCTCTTCCCTCTGCGCTGTCTCTCGATAGCCCTGCGTCACCTCCTCCTCAGTCACTGACTGTTGTTGATGCGCTCCTCTTACTCCACCCTACAACTCTCCCTATGAAATCAATATCCTTCTCTTTGAGAATAGATTTCCCTCGGGATATTGAGTATCTGCCTGGTGTGTCTCCAAATGACTCTTAAGTCTTATCTTATACTTTTCCTGTCGATGAATCAACGGTCGAGATTAAGTCTCTAATCAATAGCTAAGATTAAAACAGACTTGATCCTCGTCTCTTAGAAGCTTCTCACCCATATCTTTATTAATACCCATTAATTTTTTTATTTTCCTAAGTTTAGACTTACGAAACCATTAAAAATATTAATTATTTTAGTAACTTCTTATCCAGGTGGAATTTCTCCAAACGATTTATGGATCATGGAGATCTCATATGTTCTGACCCCTCCACAAAATTTTGGAGCTAGAGCACATCCGATGCTATCTAAAATCAACATCAACTAGGGAGACACTCAAAGTTCTACGTAGAAGGGGTGGAATTTCGTTATAAATTCCTGTGCGCAATAGCACTCCAAACCCTTGAGCTAAACAACTCTAAGAGATGTTAATTTCCGAAATGTAATAGACAAAAATGATGAGGAGAAATGCCTCCTTGTTGCCTTATATAGCCATGGACCTCTTTGCCTCCCCTTGGTGGCCCCCACAATCCACTAACTTGCCCACCTTCCTTGAGGTTCGATTTGCCTCCTTTGGTGGCACCCACATTCCACTAGGAGTTCGATTTCCCCCTCGTGGTGTGTATTTCCTCCTTGTTGGCCCCCACTTGCCTCCCAAAGTCGCACTTCTCTCTCCATTGGTGTACATAGCCTCCTCATGCCCCCCCTCAAACAGTCAATCAAAATTGGGGACATTACAAACAAAGTCCAAAAACAGACCCAATGCACACAAAACACAAGGTTGTTGCAGTGTTGACCACTACGTGTCAACTACCCATAGCAGTACACCCCCTTTTTTATTGCAAAAGGGATAGCACCTGATCAACATGTCCGTGTCGTTCGACTGTCATCATCAGCCCGATCATGTTATGTTGTAAACCCAGTCTGCATGTGTAAATTGTAAATAATCTTAGCAGATCTATGTCATGTATGTATTTGCCTAGGTAAACCTAATATTCTAATGATGATCTACGTTCTGGAAGGTTTTTTATCTCACCGACCCATGGTCAGTAGAGTTTTCCTTCAGCCTAACCCCAAAGCCTGAATGGATTTTGTCATTAGAATCTTAGGGGAATCCTAGTGTGCTTCGAATCTATGTAAAAGTAATTTGGAAATAATCATAACTATTTGGTTAGGTTATTACAAATTGCTTATCTACTAGATTATATTTGTGTCACAGAACTGAGTGGTTTATGAGGGTCTATGTCAAATGGGTTTTCCCCCTTGAGATGTAAAAATGTAAAAATCATGATGTAAAGTGTCTTGAGGGTTGGAAAATAATTAATCCCCTCATAAGTCCTAGGTTCTAGGTATTTTTTTTTTCACAGGCTAAGTTCAAGGGTCCAATAAAAATAATTAAAAAATAAATAATTAAAAAATTAAAAAATAATTAAAAGATAAAAATAAATAACAAAAAATAAAATAAAAATAATAATAAGTCGAAGTTTTGAGGAAATAAATGCAAAAATTTAAGTTTTAGTATTTAAAATTTCGGCGGATAAGATTAAAAGAGATTTTGATCCTCATCGACAGTCAAGATCTCTTTAACATGGATCACTCGAACTAGTCATTGGGATTTTTTTCTTTAAATAGGGTGTCAGGGGTCATTTGAAATCATTCGATCTGAGAGTCGTGCGCTAAAGAAAGCTATCTTATAGCCATTTTTCATGTGCAAAAAAGAAAAACTTTGGGGTTGAAATCTTACTGGTGTTACTCTTCTAGAAATGTTGTAAAATCTTTTATTTCTGTGCATGATTTTAATTTCAGCCATTGATGATAGCTTTATGAAGAGTGATTTTAAACACAGGTATCTTGTTTAGTCACTAGGGTTTGAATGGTAGTTAAATTTCTGAATATGATGGCAGGTATCTCCATTACATTTAGATTTTAGTATTGTTTTCTCCTTCTTCGTTAATGGTTAAAGTAAGTTGTGCAGGAAAATCTAGATTTCGAAGATCAACAGGCATTTGGGGAAGTTCTCCGCTGTGCCAGCCAACTCCTAAGAAAGCATTTTCTAAAGAGCCCAGCCAGTTTTGATCCCGGGCTTATCATTTGAATTTTTCTTGTGAATGCATGAAGGGTTTTCTAAAGCATCTAATGTTAAATTTAAAATTCTGAAAATATTTCTATGGCATACTGACAAATCTGACTATTTAGAACCTTTGAACTGTGAATACTGTAATTATTTAGCTGGTGTCTTAGTTTTTACTTTCATCCCTGCATATATTATTTCTGGGTGTTTTGTTTTTGTTTTCGCAGGTTGCAGATCTGAAGGTGTAGTCTTGTTCTGAAGCCAGATCTAGGCCCTAGAGGGTAAGATCTGGCCTCAGCGTCATTTTTGCAGGGATAATGTTCAACGGATTTTCAAATTTTCTAAAGAAATTCGAGGGTTTGTCCAGAAAAAAATTTCGTTTTGCAGAAAAAAAAAATTTGAAATTTTTTTCTTAAGGTAAGAGTAGTCTAGACCCTCACCTGTGCGCAGCAAGCTTCATTTTCGACCTGCGTTTATCATCCTCCATTTCTACGTCTCCCCTCTCAGTGTGTCAGCATTTCCCGCTGCTCCATACGTTGTCTTCTTCCCATAAATCCGCAGCCGATCTTTTCCCTGCCCACATCCAAGTGTCCGATCCAACAAAAGCTCTTTCTTGCTGTTGTTCAGTGCCATCGCATCCCTTTCCTGTCGACTGCCTTTCCATTCCTCTGCACGTTGTCCCTCCAAACCTACAACGAATCTTCTTGCTATCCGCTGTCTGCACCTGCTTTTTGTTGTCCATTGCTACAGCTCCCCTCAACGTTTCCTCTCACGCTTCTCCCTACATTGCTCCTCTCACTGTGTCAGCTACACGCTGCCTCCGCCCATTCTCATTGCCTGCAAAAAACGTGTGATCTCCCTCAGTTTCCTCGCGTTTTCCTTGCCGTCGACCAAACCTGCAAATAAGATGACTTACGCCTTCGAATTTTTTTTAGTGTATATGTGTTTTAATCTTATGAGTACGTTAGTATAAGTTATACATATATATTTCTTTTTCTTTTTTTATGGATAAACCATTTACAGCATATAAAAAATAAAAAGTAAAAACGAAAAGGTAACAAATACAAAAGTTCGATTTTTGGTTTAGTTTAAGTTTTATTTTTATTTTCTTTTGTTTTAAAAAAAAAACATAAAAATTTTGGTGATTAAAGATTTTAAAAACTAAACAAAAGGGATTTGTGCTTTAATGTTAAAAAAAAATTAATGTGGCCTATGGCCCATTAAAATTTTTATTTGTAGGCCTTTCTAATTCATTTTTCAATCGCCTTAAAAGATTTTAAATTTTTCAGTTACCATTAAACATTATTGCCTAAGGAATAATTTAAATTTAAATTTAAAGTTCCTTTGGTCATTAAATGCATGATTTTCCTATGGTCAAATTATGACAAATGTTTTAAGCTATATTGACTGTTGGAAAAAATTTATCAATTCTAGATCTTGGTCATTAACGATAATTGTTTTAAATCTGGAATCTTTCATATGTAAGAGTGTTGGACATTTATGTGGATTATCGTCACTTTTTCATCACATATTGAAAATTGATTTGGATAGTTTGATGGTTGATTTAAATATCGAAGGCACTAGTCTGAAATTATTTCTATCTTGTGGTCGTGTCTTGTTTTGGCATTTACTCTATCTGATTTAATCATTTAAATCCATCAAGTTATCCATTTTTAAAATCTCCAGGTGCTTGTTTGCCTTGTTGTGTCTCCCAACCCAGCTGGTTCCAGTTGGTCTTCCTTTATCCCATAGGGTCTACCCCCCTTAGCCTAGGGAGACGGCTTAAACAGAGAGATCAGGGATCAGGGTGACAGCCCCCGATCTGAGCGTTGTTGCGGTGCTTAGACACTCTGAGCAACAACATTTTTTGGCGCCATTGTCGGAGATACTTTATTCTCGGCATTTCAATGACATTTCGACATTCATCTTTTCACTCATCTCATCTTTTCCGCCATTCATTAGCCTGTCAAACAGCCAACATTTTTTGGCGTCACTTGATATTTTCATCACCTTATCTTTCATCATATCATCGTACCTTCAGCACCAATTCTTCAGTTCGTTTCTTGTTTGGGTGGCAACTCCATTTCTTTTCATTTATTTTTCCCAGACAAGAAGCCTCCCTCATATCTGCTTGTTTGTTGCTTTTTGGATCCTAGAGTTAGATTCGTGGCGACTCCACTTCTTTCATCTCTTGATTTTCTTGAGCAGTGATCTCTTTCTATCATCCATTTGGTCCCTCATTATTCATCATGGATTATTCGTTTACCCCATGTCATTTTACTGATTTTCTCCATGATATTCCGGAAGTGGCCATTTCTAAATTACCTTTGTTCTCGATTAGTGATTCAATTGCTATTAGAAAGCATTTATGCAATTTTACTCGTATAATGATCATATATTGTAGATCTCCTCAATATGATCATGAAGATGCCAAAATGCGTCTATTTGTCCTTTCTTTAGAGGGTGATGCTTTGAATTGGTTTAATAATTGCCTTGAAGACTCTTTCACTTCTTTACAAGGCATTGTCAATGCGTTTAAAGACAGATATGGTTATCAAGATAGCTCACCTTGTGCCCTTAAAATTGTGCAACAGAATGAAAGTAATCTTATGAAGGGTCCAGATGTCGATGAAAGATTTCAAGACAATTCTTCATATCAGAATGTGCCATCCACCTGTACCATTGCAGATCAAATCCATGATAGTGGAAAAACAAGGACAAATTGTAAAATCAATGTCGACAATGAAAGGGAAAATCAAAAGCAAATTATAGAAGAACTAATGCGGCTGGTAAAAAATATGGAGATCAATCAAGAAAAATTTGTAACTAATTACACCAATGATATGATAACTTTATGCACCCACCTAGAAAAAAGTGATAAGGAGATGGAAATCATGAAAATTAAACACTTTGATCACGTAACTGACATGAAAAGTCAGCATGCTAAGGAAATTGAGACCATGAAAGCTAATCATGATAGGGAAATTAATTTTATGCAAAGCAGGTTATTAGGCTTAGAGGAAAACATGATGATCATGGAACTCAATCATTCAAATCAAGTGACTGCCATGGAAGCAAGTTTTCAGGAAGAAATAAGTGCTATTCAGAACAAGTTATTAACTATGGATGAAGAAATGACTATCATGACGTTTGATTATAATAATCAGTTGGCTACCATGCAAGCAAGTCATAAGAAAGAGATAAACTCTATGCAGCATTGCTTGATGACCATAAAGGAAAAGAACGATAAAGTAATAAAAGATACAGAAGAAGACCATGCCAGGGAAATCAGTGCTATAAAGGTTGAACACTCTAGCTAGATGGATGCCATTACAATATAGGTACAGAAATTTCAACAGCGGTCAGAGGATGAAAGAAACCAGGAAACATCAATAGATCAGAAGCTTCCTTATCTGCTGCAACAAGCTCCATCTTATTATGAGGATGTCATTGGTTCAATTGAAAGGTGGTTAATTGAAGGTGACCCAGATAAAATTGAAAACAATAAAGATCAGATGCAAAATGAAGAAAGACATG
>APFE030072771.1:0-36201 GCA_000404065.3 Pinus taeda
CATTTTGATATATTCACCTTTACATGGTATGTAAATGAGCAAACTTTGCATATTTTGTCTCTATTGGCTTGGAATCATGGTTTTACATCTTAAAAATAGTTTTGTTTCATTAAAAATTAATTATTTAATGTATTTTTTTAAAACCAGTTAGTTTAGACCAAACCAATCTCGGTTAGACCAGTTCCGGTCGGTAAACCGATTCATTAGGTGGACCGGTCCGATCACCGGTTCCGGTTTTAAAACATTGACAAAAACAAACAGGCCATATGACACCATTATTTTTGGACTGATGTCCCCGAAAAAACCCAATGTGGGAAAACCGGTGTAGCTATCTGAGGGTTTTATTATTAAGCAATATTAAAGTACAATCTGGGTGCCGAAACTTGCCTACCCAACAGAGAATTTCCTGGGCAATAATACCTCACAGTTTGAGAGAAATCTCCCAGCTGAAACCCTGGATAATCGTTCTGGTAGCTACTCAGCACAAATCTACCCCAGAAACCCCAGCGTCAACCTCTCTCTGGACTGCGTCAGCCCCTCTCTATCCCACGCTGGCCCTACGTCACCTAGGATGGGTCTGCGTCAACCCTGGGATGCTCTGCGTCATCCCTTTGGCCCTCTATGTCAACAACATTGGCCTCTCTGAGGCTCTGCGCAGCTCCCAGCTGCCTCTGCGTGGCCCTACGTGAACGTTGGTTGCCTCTGCGTGGCCCTACGTGAACGTTGGTTGCCTCTGCATCACTCTCCTTGGCTACTGCGCTGCTCTCTCGGCACTCTCTGCCTCTCTGTCTCTTTGTACTCAAATGCCCCTCAGCTACATCTCCTGATCACTAATTCTATCTCTCTTAGCAAACCCCGCTCTAGAGAATAGAATGATTGATCACTCTGATGTATTCTCCAAGTGACCCTCAAGCCTCTTCTTATACTTTTCCTGTTGACATATCAACAGCCGAGATTAAGTTCTTAATCAACGGCTAAGATTAGATCTGGCTTGATCCATGTCTTTTGGACCACTCTAACACAGATTCATATTAATACACATTAAATTTTATTTTTCCTAAGTTTGGACTTAGGGGGCTCCATTAAAATATTAATTATTTTAATATCTCTGATCGCTTAGGATCTGCCCAAACCCTTTCTGGTATTGGAGATCTCATGTGCCCCAACCTCTCCACCAAATTTCGTGGCTAGAGCACATCCGATGCTACCCCAAATCAACATTCCCTCTTAGCGAGGACTATGCTCTAGCAATACTCCTCACTAAGTATTACTCTGATCATCCGGCATCGGTACTTGTGCTGATGCTAGGCCTTCCTGCCCAACATCCTCTGCACTGCTGCCTCCTGTACTGTTGCCCATGGTTCTGCCACTGCCGTTGCTGCATCTGTATGCTAGCTCCCTCTACATCTGTGTTGTTGCTGGTCCTTTCTCCCAATACTACATCCGCACTGCACCTCCTCTCATCATGTTGCATCATGCTACCCACAGTGGCGCTGCAACTCAGTTACTAAGAAGTAAGTAATTGTCTGCCAACTGACCTCCCTGTTGAGCTAGAGACACCTACTGATGCTAAAGCTCCCTCTGTCGCTGACAAGTGCTCCCTCTCTAACCTCTGCACTGCTGCAACATCTCCTTGCATCTCACACCGTTGCACACCTCTCTGTGTCGTCCTGCACTGGTGCAACACTCCTATGCCTCTCGCACTGCTGCAGCTTGCTAGCTCTGCGCTGTCTCGGGACTCCTGCATTGTAGCTCTCTCTGTTGCTCCATCTACATCCGTCTCTACCCACTCAGCTAGTCCTGCTACTCCTCGTCGGGGCTCCCGTAGTAAGGTCTAATCCAAGAGGTTGGGTACCTCAAGGATCCTGCCGCTCATCGCCGGTAGTCCGCCTGACTACAGCTCGATGTCTCCCCACTTCCGCTAAAGTGGCGCGTGTGCACACATGGCACAGTCATCGTCTGTCAAAACTTCCTTCTCTTTCCGTGTTAGCGCTTCCTTAGTCTCAGAAAACTATCCCTTACTCTCCTTCCTTGGACATTGGGTCACATAATGACCCAGCTCCCCACAATGGAAGCACTTGAACTTGGAGAGATCTTTCTTCTTCCGCTTGTCCTGCTTTCCCTGAAATGTTAGGGCCACGTCTTCCTCCTCCTGCTTGACTTTGATCTCCTTGCTACTGCTACCCATCTTCGACTGTCGTCTGATCTCTTCCTCGTGAAGAGTTGCCCACATCTCATCCCAAGGTGGAAGTGTCCCTTTGTCCGGTATACTCTAGACAAATACCTCCTAGTTTTTGCGACAGCATTCAAGGCTATCCTCATCATCAACTCTTGATCCGGTGTCGCCCCTCTAGCAGTCAACTGATCTCGGATCTCAATCAGTCCTCCGAGGAAGGTGTCAACCAATTCTCCCTTCTTCATCTGATACAACCTCAAGTAATTCTGAAGCAGCATTCTTCTCTGCACAGAAATATGTTGGTAAAGCTTCTTGAGAGCCTCCCACATCTCAAATGTCGTTTCCTTCTCGGCTATGTGTGGTACTACATGATCCTTGACCCCGTCAAGGATAGTGCTCTTGGCCCTCGCCATCGCCTCCTCGTACCTGTCATTATCACTGGGGTCGACTGGGATAGCTATTACCTTCAAGGCGAAGTTCTCGACACGATTCCTGTTAAGTACAGATAAGATTTTGGGCTTCCAGATTGCAAAGTTCAATGCTCCGTCCAATCTATCCTTGTCCCTTACTCCATGTAGTGCCATGATGCTCCTCTACTTCCCTCCTGGAAGTTCTCTGTTTGACTCCTCTGAGTCTCTACTTCCTGTATGGAAGTTCTCTTCTGGACTCCCTCTAAGTCCTGATTTCCCTCCTGGAAATCCTTTTGCCACTGTCAAGATGCCCCCTACTCTGAGCGTCTTGTGCACCCACCACTAATCTGGGTTCCTTGTCTAGAAACCCTCGGTAGCAACTCCTCTGGGCTTGCTCTGTCAGGTATTGTTCTGACTATAGTATCTCACCAGCTCCACTCTGCAATATTCCCGCAGCCTTCTAAACCCCAGCAACCTGAAGGTGAGAGCTACTAGGCTCTACGCAATCCCAACACCAACGACTCGGCCTCCTCAGCCAACTGTGTCAGCCCTCCCAACTACTGCGTGGCTCTGCGTGAGGCTTCTTTTCCTTCCTTACCCTATTCGCTACCTCCTCCCGGCTCACCCTTGACAAAGTAGGCACTTCGTCACCCTTCTTTGTTGCTGCTCTGCTAGAAACAACTTCTGTCACCTGTAGACAGTTGTTTTCAACTGCTATTGCTCCACTCGGCTGGTGTCCTTTAGTCCTCCGGTGATCTGAAATCACCCTCTGATACCATGTTGAATTTTCTAAGTTTACTTAGTTAGAAACCCTCCATGCACTTTATCTGATTTGTTCCTACCTACTTGTTACTTTTGTTAACAAGTTATTTACAATGTAAATACTGAAAATAAACACTAGTTCATGCTCAAACTATTACAGATCAACAACTAAAAGAAACAAAAACAAACACGCCATATGACACCATTAGTTTTGGACTAATGTCCTCGGAAAAACCCATTGTGGGAAAGTCGGTGCAGCTATCTAAGGGTTTTCTTATTAAGCAATATCAGAGTACAATCTGGGTGTCGAAACTGGCCTACCCAACAGAGAATTTCCTTGGCAGTAATTCCTCACAATTTGAGAGAAATATCCTGGCTAAAACCCTGAATAATCCTTCCAGTAGCTACTCAACACAAATCTGCCCCAGAAACCCTAGCGTCAGCCTCTCCCTGCACTGCATCAGCCTCTCTCTGGACTGCGTCAACCCCTCTCTGTCCCACGTTGAACCTGCGTCAACCTGGATGGGTCTGCGTCAGCCCTGGGATGCCCTGCGTCAGCCCTCTAGCCCTCTGTGTCAACAACGTTGGCCTCACTGAAGCTTTGTGCAGCTCCCAGATGCCTCTGCGTGACCTTGCGTGAACGTTGGTTGGCTCTGCATCACTCTCCTTGGCTATTGTGCTGCTCTCTCGGCACTATCTCTGCCTCTCTGTCTCTTTGTACTCAAATGCCCCTTAGCTCCATCTCCCGATCACTAATTCTATCTCTCTTACCCGCTCTAGAGAATAGAATGACTGATCACTCTGGTGTATTCCCCAAGTGAACCTCAAGCCTCTTCTTATACTTTTCCTGTTGACATATCAACGGCCGAGATTAATTCCCTAATTAATAACTAAGATTAGATCTGGCTTCATCCATGACTTTTCGACCACTCTAACACAGATTCATATTAATACACATTAATATTTTATTTTCCCTAAGTTTAGCTTAGGGAATCCATTAAAAATATTAATTATTTTAATATCTCTTGATCTGTTTAGAATCTACCCAAACCCTTTCTTGGTATTGGAGATCTCATTTGCCCCAACCTCTCCACCAAATTTCGTGGCTAAAGCACATCTGATGCTACCCCAAATCAACACTCCCTCTTAGCGAGGATTATGCTCTAACAATACTCCTCACCAAGTATTACTCTGATCATCCGGCATCGGTACCTGTGTTGATGCTAGGCCTTCCTGCCTAACATCCTCTGCAATGCTGCCTCCTATACTGCTGCCCATGGTTCTGCCACTGCCGCTGCTACATCTGTACAATAGCTCCCTCTACATCCGTGTTGTTGCTGGTCCTTTCTCCCAATATTGCGTCTGCACTGCACCTCCTCTCATCATGTTGCATCGTGCTGCCCACTACTGCACTGCAACTCAGTTACTGAGAAGTAAGTAACTGATCTCCCAACTAACCTCCCTGTTGGGCTAGAGACACCCACTGATACTAAAGCGCCCTCTGCCATTAACAAGTGCTCTCTCTCTAACCTCGGCGTTGCTGCAACAACTCCCTGCATCTCACACCATTGCACACCTCTCTGTGTCGTGCTGCACTGGTGCAACACTCCTGTGCCTCTCACACTGCTGCAGCCTACTAGCTCTGCATTGTCTTAGGACTCTTGCACTATAGCTCTCTCTACTGCTCCATTTGCATCCATCTCTACCCACTCAGCCAGTCGTGCTATTCCTCATCGAGGCTCCCGTAGCAAGGTCTAATCCAAGAGGTTGGGTACCTCAAGTGTCCTGCCCCTCATCGCTTGTAGTGCGCTTGACTACAGCTCGATGTCTCCCCACTTCCGCTCAAGTGGCGTGTGTGCACTCATGGCACAATCATCGTCTGTCAAAACTTCCTTCTCTACCCGTGCTGGTGTTGCCTTAGTCTCGGAAGACTCTCCCTTACTCTTCTTCCTTGGACACTGGGTCACATAATAACCCAGCTCCCCACAGTGGAAGCACTTGATCTTGGAGAGATCTTTCTTCTTCCGCTTTTTCTGCTTTCCCACATATGCTAGGGCCACATCTTCCTCCTCCTGCTTGACTTTGATCCCCTTGTTGCTGCTACCCATCTTCGATTGTCGTCTGATCTCTTCCTGGCGAAGAGCTGCCGACATCTCATCCCAAGGTGGAAGTGTCCATCTGCCCAATCTACTCTGGACAAATACCTCCCAATTTTTTTAGACAGCATTTAGGGCTATCGTCACCATCAGCTCCTGATCCAATGTTGCCCCTATAGCAGTCAACTGATCTCGGATCTCATTCAATCCTCCGAGGAAGGTGTCAATCAGTTCTCCCATCTTCATCTAATACGACCTCAACTAATTCTTAAGCAGCATTCTTCTATGCACAGAAGTAGGCTGGTACAGCTTCTTGAGAGCCTAGCACATCTCAAATGTCGTTTCCTTCTCGGCTATCTGTGGTACTACATGATCCTTGACCCCATCAAGGATAATACTCTTGGCCCTCACCATCGCCTCCTCATACCTGTCATTATCATTGGGGTCGACTGGGATAGCTATTACCTTTAAGGCGAAGTTCTTGACATGATTCCTATCAAGTACGAATAAGATTCTAGCCTTCCAGACTGCAATGTTCAATGCTCCATCCAGTCTATCCTGGTCTCTTACTCTGTGTAGTGCCATGATGCTCCTCTGCTTCCCTCCTGGAAGTTCTCCATTTGACTCCTCTGAGTCTATACTTCTCGTCTGGAAGTTCTCTTTTGGACTCCCTCTAAGCCCTGATTTCCCTCCTGGAGATCCTCTGCCGCTGTCAAGATGCCCCCTACTCTGATCGTCTTGTGCAGCCACATCATTGATCCAGGTTCCTCATCTAGAAACCCTCAGTAGAAACTTCTTTGTCCTTTCTCTGTAAGGTATTGTTCTAACTATAGTACCTCACCAACTCCACTCTGCAATATTCTAGCAACCCTTTAAACCCCAACAACCTGAATGTGAGAGCTCCTAGGCTCTGTGCAATCCCGACAGCAGCAACCCTGCTTCCTCAGCAAACTACGTCAGCCCTCCCAGCAACTGCGTGGCTCTGCGTGAGGATTCTTTGCCTTCCTTAGCCTCCACGTTGCCTCTTCCCGGCTCACGCTTGATGACGCAGGCACTGCATCAACCTTCCTTGTTGATGCTCTGCTAAAAACAACTTCTGTCACCTCGAGACAGTTGTTTTCTGATACTATTGCTCCGCTCGGCTAATGTCCTTTAGTCCTCCTGTGATCTGCAATCACCCTCTGATACCATGTTGAAGTTTCTAAGTTTACTTAATTAGAAACCCTCCATGCACTTTATCTGATTTATTCCTACCTACTTGTTATTTTCGTTAACAAGCTATTTACAATGCAAATACTGAAAATAAACACTAGTTCATGCTCAACATATAACAGATCAGCAACTAAAAGAAACAGCGACAAACACACCATATGACACCATTATTTTTGAACTAATGTCCCCAGAAAAACCCAATGTGGGAAAACGAGTGCAGCTATTTGAGGGTTTTCTTATTAAGCAATATCAGAGTACAATCTGGGTGCTGAAACTGGCCTACCCAACAGAATCAAACCCCGATGCTACCCCAAATCAACAGAATCAAACCCCTAAGTAAAGCCATAGTGCAAACAGGGTCCTATTGCAAAGACTACAAAAAGAGGTTTTTTTGTAAAGAAGTTCTTGGAAGCAGTATAATACAATCAAACATTTCTTAACAGAGTAAATCTATCGGGTCGAAGCCCTTGGGGTTGGTGACTCAGAATTGGAAGGATTAGTGTCCTTGGAGTTGGTGCTTCTAAATTCAATGTTGGTGCCTTGGTAAGACAAGGTCGAAGCCCTAGAGGTTGGAGCCTGATCAAAGTCCAAGTTGGTGCTTGGAAAAACTCATCAGATATTGTATTCAATCTTTCTCTGTATTTAATAAAATCATTTCTTTGATTAAAATTGTAAAGAATCTAAACTGGTAATAATAACAATTGAAAAGAAATACTGATTCACGCCCCTCTCAGTATTTCCAACAATTGGTATCAGAGCGAGCTTCTTCAAAATCAGCGTAATAGCTGGAAGAAGGATTCTTAAGTTACAATGAAGAATCAAGAAATGACATCAGGAAGGCTTCCCTTGTTCGATGGTACTAATTTTGGTTTTTGGAAAAAGAGAATGTCTTACTACTTAATGTCCCTTGGACCTGAAGTTTGGAACGTTGTTTGGAATGGGTACAATGCCCCTCCCACTCTTCCTACTGATCAAGATGAAAGGAAAGCATACATTGTTAATGCCAAAGCTCTAAATTCCATTACCAGTGGAATTACTGATTTTGAGTTTACCAAAGTCTTGAATTGTGACTCGGCCAAAGAAGTATGGGATAAGATGGTTAACTTATATGATGGGGACTCCAAGGTTAAGAAGGCAAAGCTTCAAATTCATAGGAGGCAATTCAAAAGTCTGAAAATGGATGATGAAGAAGATATTGCATCATACTTCCTCCGAGTAGCTAAAGTAGTCAACTCTCTTAAAGGATTGGGAGAAAAGATTGAAGAAAGTATTGTTGTTCAAAAGGTCATAAGATCTTTCCCAGACAGATTTGACTCCAAAATAAGTACTATAGAAGAAATGAAGGAACTAAACACTCTCAAAATGGATGAACTTCATGGAATCCTCACTGCCTATGAGATGAGAAAAGGAATCCCAAGTTCTAAAGATGCACATTCAAGTCCTCAAAATCAAAAAAAGGAGAAGGATGGAGTACCAGCAGTGATGACTCTGATGTTGAATCCGAATTGGAGCAATTTGTACAAAGACTAAAGAAAGGATCCAAGCTAAAAGGTAAGCATCCTCTTATTTGTTTCAATTGTGGAAGAATAGATCATTACGCTGCAAAATGTCCTCATAACCATGATGGTGATAATGAAGAAGCAAGGATATACAAAAAGAAGGGATTTACTAAGAAGAATTTCCTCTCTAAACAAGATGAATCTAATGAGGATGAATATGTCGTCATCAAGAAGAAATCATACAAAGATATCTTCCATCACAAAGAAAGTAATGATGAATCAGATGAAGAGAATGACTATATGGGAAGAAAGGAAGTACTATTTATGGCATTCACTGAAGATGATGAACCAAGACAAGAAAAAGCAGAAGATACAAATGAATTACTGATAAGTAACATTGAAGAAAATGAGGAGTTACAAAAGAAGGTTATCTCTCTTAAAACGGACAAAGAGAAAGCTAAAAGAAGGGAGGACAGTACATGCGAAAGACGTGAAGGTGAAATAGTATCTCTCAAAAAGGAAACAGAACAAATTAAAAGAATTTGGCAAAGTTCTCAAACACTTGATCACGTTCTCAACACTCAAAAATCTAAAGTGACAAGTCCGAGATTGGTTCTTCATCAAGTGCTAAGGATAATACAAGTTATGTCAATGTACTTTGCAGCAATTCAAAAGAAGAAAAATCATCTCATCAAAGACCCGACTCAAATCCAAAGAATGAAGAAAGAGCAACTCCGAGGAAGAAGGTTTATGCAAATCATGGCTATTATAACAGGTATCAAACTATCTTTCTTGGACAATGTTATTATTGTAAAAACTCTGGTCATCAAGCTAAACATTGCATGGCTCGTAAGAATAAAGCACCAAGATTGAAGAATCAGACAAACAAACCATGTAGTCTCAAAGGGCAAGGACAAATCAAGACTTTCAACTCGTTTGATCCAATTTGCTCATTATGTAATGACAATGGACATAGCGAATAAAATTGCCCCCTAAAAAGTAGAGAAGCAAAAGATGAAAATCCCAATATGGATAAATGTGGTATAGCTTTGTGTGCTCACAGTGAGGAAAATATTTGGTTTATGGATAGTGGGTGCTCCAAACATATGACAAGTGACAAAAGGAAGTTTGTCTCATTAAACAAAAAGGAAGGTAATGTATCTTTTGGGAGTGGGTTTGCCAAAATAGTTGGAAAATGAACCGTTACTCTTATTAATGGACAAGGAAAGCCTCAAAACGTTTTGCTGGTAGATGGGCTCAAACACAATCTCTTGAGTCTTAGACAAATTTGTGAGCAAGGACATAATGTTGTCTTCAACACTAAAAATTGTGAAATAAGGAACTCTTCCTCAGGAGAAATTGTCGCGAAAGGAGTTAGAACATTAGATAACGTCTACATTCTGAACAAAATTCAAGAAGATAAATGTTATCTAAGTCAAACAGGTGAAAGTTGGTTGTGGCATAAACGACTGGGGCATACCAGTTTTGATAACTTGATCAATATCAGCAAAATCAATGCAGTAAGGGACATTCCAAAGATGTCCAAACCAGATCAAGCTATATGTTGGCCATGTCAACATGGCAAGAAAACTAGAACCATCCACAAGACTAAAGAGTACTCCACATCAAAACCTCTAGAGAACATTCATGCAGATTTATGTGGGCCAACCAGAACTCCAGCACTCCAAGGAGAAAGGTATTTTCCTTTATTTGTTGATGACTATACTAGATTAATGTGGGTATATTTCATAAAATATAATACTGAAGCATTTGAATGTTTTAAGAATCTTAAAGCTCTTATAGAAAATGAAAAAGATTCCAAAATTAAATGTCTTAGAACGAATAGAGGAGGAGAATTCACATCTGTAAAGAACATGGAATCGAAAGAGAGCTCTCCACTCCTAGAACACCTAAGCAAAATGGGGTAGTTGAAAGGAGAAACCAAACTATTCAAGAAATGGCCAAAACTATGTTACTAGCAACTGACTTGCAACCAAAATTTTGGAAGGAAGTAGTCGGGACAGCAGTTTATACCTTGAATCGAACTCAACTAAGACCAAATAATGAGAAGACTCCTTATGAATTATGGAAAGGAAGACCTGCTTCAGTAAAATACTTCAAGATTTTTGGAAGCAAATGCTTCATAAAGATCAATGATGACTCACCAAGAAAATTTGATTCTCAGGTTGACGAAGGAATATTTCTTGGATATTCTACCAGAAGCAAAGCTTACAAATGCTACAATTGTCGACTACGGAAAATAGTGGAAAGTATTTATGTAAAGATTGATGAAGAACTTCCAGAAAAGAAAATTGAAGATCATGAAGTTGACCCCTTTATTGAAGAAGGTGAAGAATAACCTGAAAAAGAAGAAAAAGATCAACAAAAAGAAAAAGAAAAAGAATCATCTCAAACTCCTTTAAAAGTCGAATTCCTCCAAAAGAATCACTCGAAATAGCAGATTATTGGCAATGTAGATGAAGGAATACAAACCTAAAGAAGGATGACAAGTATACCAAAGAGAAATGATGTTGCTCTCCTATCTATTGATAGAACCAGAAACTTTTGCTCAAACAAGGATCCTCATTGGGTGGAAGCCATGGAAGAAGAAATGTCTCAAATCAAGAAAAATGAAACATGGGAGCTAGTACCTCATCCAAAGGATAAAAATACAATTGGAACTAAGTGGGTGTTCAAAAACAAAATGAATGAAGATGGACAAATCATCAGAAATAAGGCAAGACTTGTCTGTAAAGGTTATTCACAAGTTGAAGGAATTGATTTTGAATAAACCTTTGCGCCGGTAGCTCGTACGGAAGCTATAAGGATGTTCTTGGCATTTGCATGCTCAAAAGGATTCAATGGTCTATCAAATGGACGTAAAATCATCATTTCTGAATGGGGAACTCAAGGAAGAAGTCTACATGGAGCAACCAAAAGGTTTTGATATAGCAGAAGAAAAAGACTTTGTATGTAAGTTGAAAAAGGCATTGTACGGTTTGAAACAAGCTCCTAGAGCGTGGTACGCAAGATTGGATCACTACCTACAACAAAAAAACTTCAAAAAGGGGGTGGCAGGAAGTAATCTCTAAATGAAGATGGATGAGGATAAATTACTAATCACCCTTGTATATGTTGATCATCTGATTTTTGCTAGCAATGATGATGAAATGAGCCATGAGTTTGCTCAAAATATGTCAAAAGAATTTGAAATGTCAATGATTGGTGAGCTATCCTACTTCTTGGACTACAAGTATCACAAACCACAACAGGCATATTTATCTCTCAAACAAAATATCTCAAAAATATGCTTAAAAAATATGGAATGGAAGAATGTGCACCTATGAGTACATCGATGACCAGAAACTGCAAACTAAGCAAAGATGATGATTCCCCCACGGTAGATGCAACTCTTTACAGGTCAATAATTGGAGCTCTCTTATACTTAACTGCTACAAGGCTCGACATTATGCAAGCAGTGAGAATGGTGGGAAGATTTCAATCAACTCCTAAGCAATCCCACATGTTGGTTGTGAAAAGAATTCTCAAATACTTGAAAGGAACCCCTGACTTTGGTCTTTGGTATCCCAAAAGCACAAATACCACAGTAACAGCTTATACTGATGTTGAATGGGTTAGAAGCATGGATGATCATAAAATCACCAATGGAAATGCATTTTTTATGGGAGATTGCATGGTAGCTTGGCTCAACAAAAAAAAACCATCTATATCTCTCTCTAGAACTGAAGTCAAATATATAGCCACAACTAACTGTTATACACAAATACTATGGATGAAGGAAGCTTTGAAGGATGTCAACATAGAAAATAAACAGTCAATCACCATCCATTGTGATAACACAAGTGCTATCAGTCTCAGTAAAAATCTAGTGATGCACTCAAAAACCAAACATATAACAATCAAGTATCATTTTCTCCATGAATAGGTGGTTGAACAAACATCAAGTTGGAATATATCAATACCAAGGAATAGATTGCAGATATTTTCACCAAACCTCTTCCCCGAGAAGCATTTGAACATCTTCGTCAAAAGATGGGGGTTATTGCTTTAGCATCACACTAAACTGATTCTTAAGATGCCACATGATAGGAGGAGCAGTTTGACAGGGAGAGCAGTTCGACAGGGGGAGTCCTTGTGCACTCCTTTGCCATTGATGTGAAAGGGGGAGAGAAGAAGAATATTTCCGCCAATGCCAAAGGGGGATATTGTTGATCTAGATTGTTGATGCCAATATGGTAATATTCTGGATAGTAAATAATGATGTGAAGCCAAGCAAAGCAGATCCGTGAAGCAACAGAAGCAGGAAGAGTTCATCGGAAGCCATGAAAGAAGAGCTATCAGAGCAGAGAAGAGTTATCGGAGCAATGTATCAAAAGTCATAGAAGTAAAGAGAAACCACAGGAGCGACGAGCCAAGACAATACAGATCTATCGCATATGCCAAGAGTAAGAGCCATATCAGAGGAAGTAATAAACCATGGGAACCCTTTTGACAATATATAATATCGGCAGAAATCTTATCGACGGATCTATTATATTAAGTTATGTAAACACTGCTCAAACCCCCGATTGCGATAGTATAGCAGACTTGCAAGACCATTACAATTCACCTTAATGAAATATCGCTTCCGCCTATTGAAACGTTCACATCGCAAATCATAAGGGGTGTATATCCAAATCCTCTAATTGCGATAAGTTATAACATTGCGGACTCGCTGCACCATTATAGCATGACTTAATGAAATATCGCATCCACAGTAATCGCAAGTTTCAAAGGGATGTCAAAATGTTGATTGCGATATAATATGTAGAACCGATAGCTCCATAGAATATACCTTTATATAGTATCACGTCCAGGTATCATGGAAGTTATGCAAATCATAAGGGTTTTCACCATCGAACTGCAAATTGCGATAAGACTTGTGAACCCGACCGCTGATTGCGATATTAGTTGTGGACCCAACAGATCTATTGACGATGGTCTAATATAATATCGGCAGTGTGAATATCAACCACGTTACATCGGTGATGTTAAGAGTTGCAATTGCGGACCTCCAAAATTTGCGATTGTGATTGATGACATGGATGTGGGACCTCCTTAGGTACGGTCTCTCCTATGAAATCCTCCATAAATAAAACAAGTTTATAGGTAACTGGATGAATATCCATAAGTTGGCCTCTCCTTTCAAATGAACGTGTCTTTTGAGTATTGGTGAAACTCGTATAAAAACGAGTTAAAACGCTTCACTTCTGAGCATCGATCTCGAGCAAAAAAAAACAAAGCATAAGGAAAGTTCACAACTCGTGAACTTGAAGAGATAGAGGAAGTCGGAGGTCGAGAAGACGCAGAAGGTGCAGCAGAAGCCAAACACCAAGCGAAGAAGGAAACTGAAGACATAGCGGTAGGACAGTGTTTTGACTTTATTCATCAAGGAAGCATCGAACCCCGAAGTAAAGCCCTAGCACAGGCAGCATCCTGTTGCAAAGACTAAAATTTTGGGCATCACAGGCAGCGTCCTGTTGCAAAGACTAAAATTTTGGGCAACAATTTCTTCGCAGTTTCTGGGAGGTCGAATTTTGGCCTAAACAAATCAGGCAGGGCCAAGTTTGTTTGGAAGATTGGAGACTTGACAAGAGGGCAATTTGAACAGGTTTGACCATTGTATTGTTGGTTAGTATCACCATCATATTTGACTAGAAGAATTAGGTGTATCTCTTGTCGAACTGAAGAATTTCTGTAAGGAAAAGGTTGTTGAGTTTTTCCCCCAAATGGGTTTTCCCAAGGTAAACCTTGTGTTGTCTTTGTGCATTGTGACCTCTACTATCCTACTGCTTTTATGGTTGAATTTCTAAAGTGTAATTGCTTGATGATAAATTGAAAGTGCTAAAAGGATATCTACATCATTAGAAGTAATTATTAGTTTTCAGAAATTTGTGCTTGTATCTATTGCACTTGAAAAATCAACACCAGTCAACTCACCAAAATGCCAATTCAACATTAACAAAACAAACACATTGAGTTACACATGCACTTCATTAAGAAACTTTTTGAGGAATCCACACTTGAAGTGCTTCATTATTGTCCATATGATCAAGTCGCTGACTTTTTCACTAAGCCCCTTGTAAAAGCCAAGTTTTTAAAGCTTAGTTTATGTTAGGAGTTCGAGAACTTTTCATTAAGGGGGATAGGCTATAATGTTTTCTTCCTTCTTCATTTATCACTTGTAAATCCCCCAACCCTATCCTAAGTTGTTCTTAAGGGGCGTTGCTGGGATATTTCAACAATAGCACTTCAGCTAAGCTTAACTTGGTCAAACATAGCATTAGGTTGAGGTGTGCAATTACTTTGTTTCTTTAATGTGCTTTTGTACTTTACCAATCCCACAATCACAATCATGTCCTACACAAGTGCTATGACGATTTAAACATCTCATCAATATTGATGACTCTTGGTCCAAGGCTTACCACTCGATTGGTCCATGATCTCTAATTAAAGAGAAGGCAGGATCATTCATTGATGATCACAGTGAGACATGTTCTCGTAAATTATTTAACGCATTAATCAATTGCCCATATTGTGCATTGTTTCCCTCCTTGACAATTTTAACCATGTAAACATTGGTGACCTAATCTTTGATATGTTCGTGAGCATTTGTCTTAAGGTGTTCGACATGTGTTGATATACTCTGCTTTTCAAACACTAATAGACACCAGTAGGTGGTTCAATATGTGGAAAATCCCCAACAATGTGTAGATTGTTCATATGTTGCAAAGGCTCAAAGTTTGCATGTCCCAAATGTTGATGCTATAGCATTCTCATGCCGTTGGCATTCGCCACCATGGAAACAAATCCATTTTGTTCCAAAGAAAAAGGTATCTCCCCAAAATGCACATATGTTTAAATTCATCACAATAACCGAAAGCAACAACTTTAAAACTATCATTCATGTCTTTTACCACCCATCGATCTAGCGAAAATTCTACCTTTTTGTTGGTGCGTGTGATGTCTTAGACAAAAAGAAAATTAAATCCAACTCCTAGAACATGAAAGACATCTCCTAATGACATCACCATAACCTAAAACTAGGAAATCTTAGTTATCACCAATGACCATTTTCTCTCGACTAATGTGATCAACAATTGGAGAGGAGATGTTGATGCTTGGTCATATGCCTAGTAGCTCCAAAGTCAGCAATCCATTCTCATGAAGAGAACAACAACCAATAGGCAAAGTGCACACTTAGTCGTGCATTATGGAAGGATCCAACTTAATTGTCAAGATGCCCTTTAGCACAACCTATTTGTTTCACAAACTATTCAATATTTGAAGACACAAAATACAAGATTTCAAGGTGTGTCCTTCTTTATGAGAGAAATTGCATGAGTTTCTTCTTCTTGGAGGACTTTCCCTTAGCCTTTGTTAATTTTTCAATGTTCTATGTTGTAACAATCACTTTAACAATTTCTTCTTGCATAGCAATCACTTTTCCAATTTAATTTCAATCATCCAATATCAATAAGCAATTGTAGATAGAACAGCAGACAATATGCACAATAGAAGACAACCAAGATCAATGAAACAGAGAGATTTAGGTCAAAGACCTAGGAAAAACCCCACAAGGGGGAAAACCCAACAAGATTCTATTAAATGTTCATCCAATGTTCAGCAGAGATACTTAGTCCAAGTATATCCAACAAAAATAGTCAAAGTCAAAGACTTGACCTTCAAGTCAACCAATCCAATATCCAATCAAATATGAGAGATAAAGTCAAATCTGGTCAAAGTACCAGTCTTGCAATTTTCAGCCCTACCAAGTTCAGTCAACGGAAGCCCTAATCAATCAAAGTCAATGGTCAAATGTGCTCAAAAAACTTTATTCAAAGCAACAATAAATTCAGCCTTCCTTGCTTTGTCAAACCCAGTCAAAACGGTCCTTAAATGTCCCTACAAATTTAGTCACCTCACAAAGTCAACCTGTGGTAACCCTAGCTTCAGATCTACAGTCAAAGGTGGTCAAAGTGCCCATAAAATTTCAGCCAATATCTCAGTCAATGCGGCCTTCCAAGAAAGATCAGATTTTAGTCAAACCAAGTCAAAATCACCCCAAGTTAACGTTGGTCAAAGGAGGTTGAAAATCAGAAAGTCAACACTGTCAACAGAAGTCTCCTTTCTCTCCTTCACATGTGTGAACTCGACCCTGCAATTTCAGAAGTGATTGAACCAAAAGAAGAATATTTGATGTGTGATGAGATTCCTCCAAGTGATGTCAACATAGGTATATTTATATGTGAACCGGGGGTCGAATTTCTCCTCTAGGTCGACTTGTACTTTTCAAGTTGGACTTGGTCCAGCGATAAAAATACTAGATATCATTTTTTGGGATTCAACTACGTTAAGTAAGTCATTCATGTATGACCATTTCCATGAGAGGCAGTCGTAACTGACTAATTTCTCATGATTTTTTAATAGTCCACTTAGCACTAATTGCATCGGGCGATGCTCACAGGGATGAAGAAGTGGGATTGAAACTAGTGAAATAAATCACATAACTTTATGAGAGATTCTTCAGTGTAAATCACATAAAATTTCATTTGTCGACGCGTTTCGAACCAACTAGTGTGGTTCATCGTCATGACAAGTTGAAGAAACAAATCCAACGTAGCATGTTAAATACTCTGAGTAGAGTCTCCAACGGCTAATTTGACCAACGGCTAATTTTGACTTTAGGACCAGGGTCAAATATATATATATATAATGGAAATTAGTTAAATATGGTGACCAATAAAAATATATAAATAAATAAAATAATTTTAATTAGTGTTAATGGTTAGTTAAAAAGGTTATTTATTTATATTTATTATTATTATTTTTTTTTTTAATTAAAAATTATAATAATAGGTTGTTAAAGATAAAAGTTAGTTAAAATTAATAAAAATATGGAACGAGTAACTTAAATATCTAAAATAATAAATACTATATAGTATAAATAATTAAGAAAGTAGATTGGTTATAAAAGGTACTAATATTGAAAAAAAAATAATAATAATAAATAATAATAAATAAATAAGTGACAAAAAAAATAATAAAATAAAATAAAATAAAATAATAAAAATATAATAATAATAATAAATTAAATAATTAAAAGTTGGAAAATTAAATAAATAAATAATAATATATTATATATATATATATATATATATATATATATATAAATAACGAGAATTATACAAAGTAAACTTAAAAAAAAAAAAAAAAAAAAAAAAAAAATCATATTCCTTCAACTAGGAAGAGAGGGCTAGGATCCAGCAACTGCTTATCTTCCATCCGTCTTCTCTATTGAGATTGTTCGGTCTTTTCTCAATCTCAAGGGCTTCCCTAAATTTTCGGTGATGGAATTGCGCAACCCTAGCGATAACACTCGCCTCCTCTATGCGAACATGATGTGTGGTACTCTCTGCATGCTCAGCTAAAGCGGAAGACTTGGTTCTCCTATGCTTGAAGTCAGTTGCATGCTCACTAATCCTTTGATTAATGGAGCGGCCAGTCTCACCAATATAGGGTGTCCCACAGGAACAAGGAATAATATAAACCCCTTTCATGTCCTTAGGGTTGATAGGATCCTTCACAGACCTGAGAGGTTTACGAATGGTGTTGAGGGGTCTAAAGGTCGAGGGGACATTATACCTCTTAAGAACCCTAGCAATCTTATCAGTGGTCCCTTGAACATACGGAAGATGGACACCTGGGACTCGCTCTTTCGGTTCTCTTTTAGCTAATCAATTTTTGGCAGCTTTGAGGAAAGCTTTCTAACCCAG
Organism: Pinus taeda; assembly: GCA_000404065.3. Lineage (NCBI taxonomy): Eukaryota > Viridiplantae > Streptophyta > Pinopsida > Pinales > Pinaceae > Pinus > Pinus taeda. Next base: position 17,992 of record APFE030072771.1, read on the forward strand.
GTACTTGCTATAACCATTCTCAACAAAAACATTAAGGAGGTGGGATTTCTCTTTCTCAAAGCTTTTTTCATCAGAGATCCTAAGGGCCCGAGTAGCTAGGGTCTTAAGAACACCCAACTTCTGAGCCGGGAAATGGTGGGAATTGGCATGAAGATACTGCTCTGTATGTGTTTTCTTTCGAAACACTTGGTGGGAGAAGGAACCATCACTATTCTTAGAAATAAGCATATCAAGGAACGGGAGGCAACCATTGACTTCTTGTTCTTTAGTGAACTTAATGGCTGACAATTGACAATTGAGATGATCGAAGAAGAGATCCAATTCCTCTTGGAATTGAGACCAGATGACATTAGTGTCATCTACATATCTCTTCCAAAGCTTAAGTAGGAGGCGTGCCGAGTTTAGGGCCTTTGATTCAGAATCTTCCATAAAAAAATTAGCTACGACAGGGGAAAGGGGGGAGCCCATGGAAACACTACAGGTTTGCTCAAAGAACTCTCCTTCAAAACTAAAGAAGGTGGAGGTGAGGCAGATCTCCACTAATCAAGCAATATCAAGATCACTTAGGCGGTTGATCACCTCCATGGCCTCATTTATAGAGATGCAGGTGTATAGGGAAACAACATCAAAACTAACAAGGATGTCCTCGGGGTCAAGCTTAATGCCCTTGAGCTCCTTAATAAAGGAAGCAGAGTCTTTGACGAAGTACTCTGTACGGCCAACTAAGGGCTTAAGTTTGAAGGCAAAGAACTTAGCAAGAAGATATGTAGGCCCACCAATGGTGTTGACAATGGGCCTAAGGGGAGCTCCTTCTTTGTGGATCTTAGGAAGTCCATAGATCCTAGGAGTTATGGGATTGCTCTCAATGAGCTTATGGTGCAAGTCACACACAGATTTACAAGATTTAATGGCAAGCGCCACATTCCTAGAAATCCTCTTTAAGGGGTTTTTGGGAAGCTTCTTATAGCTTCCACTGTTATGAAGATGATCCAACATCTTACTGCGGTAATCAACTTTGTTGAGAATGACAACAGCCCCACCTTTGTCGGCTTTCAGAACAACGATATCATTGTTCTGGTTTAAGGATCTAAGAGCTACCAATTCCTCCTTGCTAAGGTTGCTCTAAGGGGGCTTTACCTTCCTCAAGATTACTCACAATCCTGCCTGATAGTATTTTTAATATTATCAGGTAAATCTTTAATCACACCGTAATACAGAAACAAACATATGCACAAGAATCAACACATTGACACAGTTATTTTGGACAATGGTCCCCGGAAAAACCTAATGCGAGAAAACCAGTGCAGCAAGGGTGGTTTTTATTATTCAGCAATTCTTCAATACAACAAGGTGCCAAACTGGCTTACCCACAAAGAGAAATAATTCTCCAGCATTTCTCCCAATCCCACCGTCATCCCGGCTGACCTTTGCATGGCTCTCCAACCCTTTGCGTCAGCCCTAGGCCTCTCTGCGTCAGCCACGCAAGGCCCAGCTAGTGACTGCGCAGTCTTCTGCTGCCTCCACATATGCCTGAAAAGCCCTGCCTCTGCCTCTCCTGCCTCAACGCTGATCTTCAGTGGTTGATCCCGCCTCTCTGCTCCGTATTTGTTGCCTCCTGACTGCTCACTAGACCACTGGTTCAATTTCTCAGCTAACCCCGCTCCTTAAATTGAACTGACTGGTCTTCCTCAGTGTGTTCTCCAAGTGACCCTCAAGCCTCCTCTTATACTTTTCTTGTTGACACATCAACCGCTGAGATTATGTCCCTAATCAACAACTAAGATTAGATCTGGCTTGATCCATGACTTTTGGACCATTCTAACACAGTTTTATATTAATTCACATTAATATTTTATTTTCCCTAAATTTAGACTTAGGGACTCCATTAAAAATATTAATTATTTTGATATCTCCCAAACTGTTTAGAATCTTCCCAAACCCTTTCTGGGTATTGGAGATTTCATGTGCCTTAGCCTCTTCACCAAACCCTTTCTGGGTGTTGGAGATCTCATGTGCCTTAGCCTCTTCACCAATTTTTGTGGCTAGAGCACATTCGATGCTTCTACCCCAAATCAACACATAAAAGCAAGAAGTCGAATAGGTACCAAGGGTACTCAGCTAACGTGAGTATTATTGTACAATCTAAGCCTTGTACATTCGAAGAAGACATGAAGCAACAAGTTTGGAAGGATGCGATAAATGAGTATGAGTCAATCATGAAGAATGATGTCTGGGATGTGGTTCCTAGACCTAAGGATAAGTCTGTGGTCACCTCGAAATGTCTCTACAAGATCAAACATGGCGTTGATGGGAGTGCTGAGAAATTCAAGGCAACATTTGTAGCTCGAAGCTTCTCTCAAAAGGAAGGAGTAGATTATGATGAGATATTTGCACCGGTTGCCTAGTATACCACCATTCGTTCCATCATAACCCTTGTTGCCTCGTAAGAATGGAACCTTGATCAGATCAATGTCAAAACAGCCTTCTTGCATGGTTTGCTTAAGGAGGAAGTATATGTGGAACAACCCGAGGGGTTCGAGGTTCAAGATCATGAGGCACATGTATGCAGGTTGAAGAAAGCCCTATGTGTCTTGAAGCAAGCACCTAGGGCTTGTTATGAGAGGATCGATAGCTATCTTATGAAGTTGGGATTTACAGGAAGCGATGAGGAGCTGAACCTATACTTTAAGGTTTAAAAGGATAGACCTCTCATTTTGGTCCTTTATGTGGATGATCTCTTTCTGACAGGTGATGACCCTCTCATTCATCAATGCAAGAGGGAGTTGGCTTCTGAGTTCGAAATGAAGGACCTAGGACTGATGCATTATTTCATAGGTTTGGAGATCTGGCAAACTCTAGGTGAGATTTTCCTTTCTCAAGGAAAATACATTGTGAAGCTACTTGAGAGATCTGGGATGGTGGACTATAACTCTGTGACTACTCCGATGGAACTCAACTTTAAGAAGCTATGTGTAAGTGTTGTTGGGCCCGAATTGGTGAACCATACCGAGTATCATCAACTTGTGGGGGCATTGATGTTGTTGGTCAACTCCCGTCTTGACATATGCTTCTTTGTGAACATGTTCAGTCAATATACGGTCGAGCCTCATCACATTCATAGGTCGCGTTTCGGAAACGGGTACGAGTTTCCGAAACGGGAAGTGATACAAAACGCGACCTCCCCAAATTTTGGAAACAGGGAAACGCGAATATATATATATATATATATATATATATATATATATATATTAGGACATTTAAGAAATATGTGCAATCATAAAGCATATATGATACATTCTAATTTATTACATTATGATAAAATTGTCAATTGTCAATGCATAAACTATAAGTCTCTAAATTTACATCACATTTACTCATGAATGATCACATAATGAAAATAGAAATATCCAAAATCAGCCACTAGAAATTTCTAATTTTTTGTTTCGTGCTTGATTGGGAGTCTCCTCCTACATAGACGAACGACCTTAGTGCTCTTGATTAAATACAAGTTTCATACCCTAGTACCCTACCTGCTCTTCATTATTGGGAGTCTCCCCTGCATAGAGGGCTTGGTTCTCTTGATTAAATACAAGTTCCATACCCTAGTACATGATAAAATCCAATGGAAACATTGCAATCCCCCCAATCCTGAAATCCTGAAAAATAGATAAGTCTGCCGGATTTTGAGTGAGATCTAAAATTCTACTTTCTCCATATGAAATCCAATGAGGGCGAAGCCACTCTCAAACATCCTGAGTCATTTCATGGTAATGTTAAAAATTTAAGTAAAATGATGAAAATGAAAAATAAAGGAGAATATCACTTTTACTTTAAGAATTTAACATTATCATGAACTGCATATCAACACTAGGGCAAAAGTTCACTTTTATAACTTTAGGCAGGCGTCTAGAAGCAACTAGAAGTCAGTAGGATAACCTAAAAATAAATTAGAAAACAAACTAAATTTAAAAAAAAAAAACACTAGCAAAAAGCTGAAACGTGAGTCGTACAGCCCTAAAACGCATTTCAGGCCGTACTGGCCACGTTTCAGTTTCGTGAAATGTGGCAGTACGGCCTGAAATGCATTTCAGGGCCGTACCAAACGCGTTTCAGCGTTTCGTACCCATTTCCGTACGGAAGCGCCCCTTTGCCCTACGTTTCCTGCAACATAGGTCCCTGGCATCCTCCACATCTTGTGTCCTCTTGTCTTGGCTTGTCTTATGCATATGATTTTATGTTCTATCTGCATTTACCGTCAATGTTTATAAATTAATGTGATTGCTACTAGATATAATTGGAATTTGTCATTGGGATGCTAAAGGAACATTGAAGTAAATTGTCTTAAGCATAGAACATACCATTGTTATCTAAAATTAACATGTACAATTAAATGACAACTGACAAATATTCTTTTGACTCAATAAACCCTAGAAGCATGAAGAACATGCTTGACTAATGAAATAATAATAATAAATTATTCTTCTTCCTTTTGATTTTACATGAAAAATACAATAATATAAGTACAATTATAATTGTGAAGACCGAACCTAGTTACATTTTCCAACACTCCCTCTTAACTAGGAAGGTATTCATAATTACACAACTAGATACAAGGATACTCTCAAATTGAAATATTCTCATAAGAAGAGTCGGATTGATAAGCCATCATCAAATGTCAACATCATAACTAGCATTGTCAATTTGCAATATAGCAAGGCCACTTCACCTATGTGTTCAGAGATAAGAAACCTTCCACTTTGGCTGAAGCTAAAGAGATGGCAATGGAAGTTGAAGAAAACATATGAATCTCAAATGTTGATGTCAATGACCACCCTAGGGCTAAAATTGAAGTCAAGAAGGAGAAATCCAAAGATCAACATGAGGAAACTCTCCTTGCCATCCTCAAGAGGATGTTAAAGTGCACCAAAGAAGCCAATGCACATGACAAGGTTATGAACAAAATCACTACCTTGGAAAGGGCCCAAAAATCTAGTTATATCCGTAAAGAAAAGCCCTTTCCCAAAAAGCAAAGTGAAGAAGATAGGCCAAGCTCTTCTCAAATCCCAAATACTTTGGATCCAACTAATGTTGTTGAGCCAGACTCTTCATTTGAGGATGAGGAAAGTGAAGGAGAAGAGAGTGAGGATGAACAAACTAATGAGCAGACTAACCTTGTCGAATCTGACATCTTCAACATTTTGCTAGGGGGGTCATATACACATCCTCCCATTAGTGAGGTCACGCTCAAAGAGGAAAAGGAAGAATCCATTCTTAACTATGATGGCCAGGGAAGATTGAAAGGGGTCCAATATTCATGAAATGAAAAGGGAAAAGACCCCTCCACTCTTGAGGAACCACAAAAAGAAGAATCCATCACCTAAGAAAGCCCCTTTCAAAGAATCCATCCCCAAAATTCCTCCCAAGAAGGATCCCCCAATGAAAGCCAATTTGAAAGAGGATCCTCCAAGGAAAGAATACATCAAGAAGAAAGAAAAAGGAAAAGAAATTAAACTTGACATCAACATAGGGGTTGTCGTAGGAAAGATGACTATACTCGTTCCTTTGAAGGAGATTGCTAAGCTTCCCAAGCAACAACAACGAATTAAGAGGTCCTTGGGAATTCCCATAAGAATTACAAAACATTCATATTCCTGACCGAAACACTAAGCATGAAACTTTCTTGCTTACTTTGGCTATCAATGACCTCTTCTTACACAATTGTATGTTAGACTCAAGGGCTTTCGCAAATATCATGCCTTTGACAGTTATGAAGCAATTGGGTCTCAAGATCACTCGGTCGTACAAGAAGATGTGTGGTTTTAATTCCAAACCTATGGAACTGGAAGGTATCATCAAAGACCTTAAGGATTGTTTAGCTAGGAATCTTGATATATCCCTCCTCATGGATGTTATTGTTATTGATATTTTTGATGTTTGGGGGATGTTATTATCTAGGAAATGGGGAGCGACCTGTTAGAATATTCCGTCACATAAGAAATAGTTAAGTATAACTTGGTCTAGTGTCGAGTTAGGTAAAGTGTGTTTCTTTAATATGTACTTTTGTAACGTACAATCCGACAGTCACGATATGTTCTAGACATGAAGTGATCTGACAGTTCATTCTCTCCTTAGTATCACTGACACTTGATCCATGGCTTAACACCCGATTGGTCCATGATCTCTATTTAAAGAGCATGGAGGGTCATTTGTAGGTTAACCGTTCATGAGATGAGCTTATGTAAATTTTCATTCTTTTATTAATAAATTCCCTGAAATGGCCGCATTGGCTCAGGCTGTGAGTTGTTTCCCTCTTTGAGGATTTTAACCACATCAACAATACTGGTGTATTGATCTGTGATCTGTTTGTGAGTGGTACTCTTTGGTGTTCTGTCTAAGGAACTTACCTTGTAAATTCCTATATGGTATCAGAGCTATTTGAGGGCCGCATCCTTTAGTGATCCAAATCTGAAGCCGGTAGAACTGCATCCAGCTGTCGTTTCCTAGATCTACTGTTACTCACTGCTTTCGGGCCGAGAGGACTGCTCTATTGTGTTAGGAGCCATCTGTTCCAGTGAAGAACCCCTTTCGTTTGACGCGAAAAGGTTTCTAGTAGCCCTAGCTACGTCATTTTTAAGATCTGGAGGTATACAGTGTTTATTTGCAGTTTTTAGTTATTCTCTCTGTTTATTTCAGTTTATTTAGCTCTTTGTTTTTTTATTACCGGATCTATACCTTTCATTTTTGCGTATGCTCTTTGCGCCCCGCGACTTTGTGCGATCTGGGCAAACAAAAAAGAATGATTTTTCTCATGCGTATGCTCTTTTCTGCCACGCCTTAGTGTGATCTCAGAAAATCAGAAACATTGAAGAAAATATTTAATTTCCGGGTAAAGCTAACTTCAAGCCATAAGGTTTGTTTTTTTTGTATGTTCGTGTTGGGTTTTGTATTTTTTTTTTGCAGGCAAAAAAGAGCTTTCTCAAATAAGCACGCACCCCAAAGCTTCAATGACTAAAAAAACAAAAAAAAAACCCTTCCTCTTTTCCAAAAATTACTAACCTTTTAATCTAGCTCACTTGGTCCAAAGCTACTTTATGAGAATAGAGGTCTTGAGTTCAAGTCTTTCTTTTTGTTGAGCTAATTAGGTTAAGTTTGGAAAGAGGGCGGATTTTTTTTAAATATAGCATTATCATTCATTTCTGCACATTCCCGCACTTCGTCGGCATCTTCAACAACTTTTCTTCGAAAAGCCATAGCTTCTTCATCCAGAAGCCGTTTTCAGAGTCGTTTTTTTTAATCAACCTAATATTTAGAGATCCTTCCATTTAAACACTTAGTTTCAGCATCTATAGCTTCAGTTTCTGTTAAAATGGAAAGTCCATACCAAGTTATTCTTGACAGCACCAACTACTTCCAATGATGTTCCTACATTGTGGATTTACTTAGAAGTAAAGGTCTTTACATAATAACCTCAGGCCAAAAAACCAAACCGAAAGATGAAGATAAGGCAGCCAAATGGAAAAATAGACAAGATCAAGCACGTGGGTTGATAGGGATGTCTATTTCTCCAGACCTTAGATTCCATATCGCAGAACTTGATACTCCTAATGAAGCAATGAAACAGATCACTAAAGTTTTTGGAATTAAAAATGGACTTAGAGCCTATCAAGTCAAAAATGAGTTGCTTACATTGGACCCTAATAATTTTTCTTCCACTGAAAATTTTTTGTCCAAGTTCAAGACCCTTAGACTTATCTTGGAAGGTGTTAAGGTTAAGAAAGAAGATGGTAACCTTATCTATTCCATTCTTACTAAGTTGGGACCAGCCCGCTCTATGTTTGTTTCCACCTTCCATTCTAAAAGAGAAACCTTCATTTCTCAAGGACAAGACTACAAGTCCATTTCCTTTCATGCCTTTTGTGATTTTTTAATAAGAGAACAAGAAAAACTATTACATCTTGGTCTTCTTAATCTTGGAAACTCTTTTAAGAAAGCCTTATCCGACCCGCAGCAATCAAATTCAAAGAATCCTAAGAAACCGTATCCTAAAAAGAATGGTCCTAAACCAAACAAGGGTCCTAAGCCATTTTAGTCACAAAATGAAAAATCATTTCAACAAAATGACAAGGCAAATAAAAACAAAGGGAAGAAAACAGATAGGCATTGCCACTTTTGCAATCGAGATGGCCACTTAAAATCCAAATGCTTTAAGAAGATGGAAGCCTTGGAAGCAGCAATGAAGAAGCGTAACATCCATTTGGAGCACTCAACAACTCCAACTTCATCTTCAAGAATAGCACTTTTTGCATGTGGTTGTCAAGCATCTCGGTCTGGATATGCACTAAATGTATCTTCTTCTTCTCATTCTCATGAGTGGCTCATTGATTCTGGAGCTTCTTATCACATGGCCAAAAACAAAGCCATGTTTTCTTATTTAAATGGTTGTAACACCAAAAATATATATGTTGGTGATGATAAATCCCTTAGTGTTGTAGGGACTGGAACTATTCATATAGACAATGGTCAATTCAATGATGTATTATGTGTTCCAACCTTATCCTGCAACCTTCTATCTGTATATCAGATAACTCATTCTGGTGAAGGTAAAATCGTTGAATTTTCACTTCACGAGGTTGTAATTAAGGACCTAAGAGATCCTAGACAGATTTTAGCCACTGGCATTGCTGATGATTCTACAAGATTGTATAAGTTTAACAACTTTGAGTCATCAAGTCGTCCCTCGGTATTTGTTGTTCATAATGATGAAGCGAGCAAACTTTGGCATGAGCGATTTGGTCACTTAAACTATCGCTCCCTTCAGAATCTATGTAAAGAAAATATGGTGACAGGTCTTCCAATGGTATCTTGCAGAGATGGTGTTTGTTCCGGATCTATACTCGGAAAACATCATCGGGATAGTTTTGAAAAACGTGTCTCTTAGCATGCCTCAGCACCTTTACAGCTTGTGCATAGTAATTTACGTGGTCCACTTCCAGTTGTTTCATTCTCTGGCTACAATTATTTCTTAACTTTCATTGATGATTTCTCTAGACGCACTTGAGTATACTTTTTAAAACTCAAGAGTGAAGTATTTAACGTGTTCTTGGCCTTTAAGGCCTTTGTTGAAAAACAATCTGTACATCAAATTCTTAAGATAAGATCTGATAATGGTGGAGAATATGTTAACAACAAATTCATCAACTTTTGCACTGAGAATGGAATTCAAACGCAACATATTGTTCCATATACTCCACAACAAAATGGTGTAGCTGAAAGGAAGAATCGTACCTTAAAGGAAATGGCTAATTGTATGCTTCAATCTAAAGGACTTAGTCTTAGTTTTTGGGCAAAAGCAATTAACTGTGCAAATTACATAGTAAATCGCACTCCTACTAAGGTTTTAAAGAACATCACTTCAGAAAAAGCATGGAGCTCAATTAAACCAGATGTAAGTCACTTTCGTGTTTTCGGAAGTGAAGCATGGGCCCATATTCCAGATGAGAAACATAAAGCTTTAGAACCTAAGAGTGAAAAATGTATTTTTGTTGGATATTCTGAAGATGTCAAAGGATATAGACTTATTCCACTTAAGTCCACACATGTTAACATTAGAAGAGATGTAAAGTTTGCTGAAAATATATCGGCCTACAAGACCAGTGCGGCAGATGTGCCACCTCTCTCTATCCCTTCTACTTTTGAAAATATTTCTTCTTCAAATGATGACAGCGAGGATGACAATCCTCCCCCACCTTCTCAGGATCCTTCTTCAACTCCTCAGCTTCCAAAATGGGTTTGTGCTACTCGGGATGCAGCAGGTGCTCTTGCCGGTGATCCTACAGATCAACATCGCACACATTCTCAGTTCAATAGAGCCTCTTCTTTACTGGCTCAAGCTTCAGCGAATTATGATCTTGACACCTTTGCAGAAGCTTCAGGCCATCCAGATTGTGACGCAGCTATGAATGAAGAATATCATTCATTATTGGCAAATGATACATGGGATCTTGTTCCTCTTCCAAAGGGACAAAAACTTGTTAGATGCAAATGGGTTTACAGAACCAAGTATGGACCAGATGGGAAAGTTGATAAACATAAAGCTCGTCTTGTTACTAAGGGTTTTTCACAAGTTGAAGGCATTGACTATACTGAAACCTTCTCCCCTATTGCCAAAATGAACTCTATCCGCCTTGTTCTTTCCCTTGCTGCCTCTTTCAAAAGGGAAGTCCATCAGATGGATGTTAAATCTTCCTTCTTGCATGGAGACTTGCATGAAGAAATCTATATGGAACAACCTACTCGCTTTATACAAACAGACTCCAGCCTTGTATGTCGGCTTAAGAAATCCCTTTATAGTCTCAAGCAAACCCCTCGAGCTTGGTATGCCAAAATGGATAGCTTTCTTTTAGAAACTGGACTTTCTAGGTGTCATTCTGACAATACTGTCTACACCAAGAAAGTGGGCAAGTCTCTTATCATTCTTATTCTTTATGTTGATGACCTTATCCTTACTGGTAGTGATCCCAACCTTATAAACCATGTGAAGTCCAACCTTAAAAAGAAGTTTGAAATGACAAACTTAGGACACTTGCATTATTTTCTTGGTCTTCAAGTCTTGCAATCCAAGGAAGGTATTTCCCTTTCCCAATCCAAGTATCCTTGTGATCTTCTACACCATTTTCACATGGAAGACTGTAAGCCAGCCCCTTCTCCCTTTCAGTCCAGAGCCAAACTTTCAGTCACTTGTACTTCCCCTGAAGTTGATGCTACCTTATACCATCAACTTGTAGGAAAACTTTTGTATCTAACCCATACTCATCCTGACCTTTCCTTTGTTGTTGGCCTTATTGCTCGGTTTATGCAAAACCCACATGAAAGTCATTGGAAAGCAGCTAAAGAATACTTCGTTATGTTCGAGGTACAGTTCAGTTTGGGATTCATTATAGTGCAAAAGCATCTCCTCTATTGATTGGTTTCACTGATTCTGATTGGGCTGATGACCCTGATGATCGGAAGTCTACTGCAGCTTATGTGTTCACTCTTGGTTCAAGACCTATTACATGGGCTTGCAAGAAACAAAGTGCCCTTTCTCTTTCTTCAGCAGAAGCAGAATATCGTGATGTCATAGAAGCTAATAAGGAGGCCCTATGGCTTCATCAGATCCTGTCATAGTTTGGCTTTCAGTAGCAGCATCCGACTACACTTTGGTGTGATAATCAAAGTACCATTCAACTATGCAAAGATCCAGTCCAACATCAGTGCAGCAAACACATTGAACTGCACATGCACTTCATCAGAAAGCTCATTCATGACCATGTTCTTGAAGTGCAATATTCTTCAACAGATGATCAAGTTGCAGACATCTTTACAAAGGCTCTCACAGAGGCGAAGTTTACTAAACTTCGATTTATGGTGGAGTTCAGGAAATTGTCACTAAGGGGGGATAGGCTCTAGTGCCTCCTTCCTTCTCCTATTGTGTCATATTTGTAAATCCTTCAATCCTATCCCAAGTTGTTCTTAAGGGGGGATGTTAGGATATTCCGACCCATAGGAAATAGTTAAGTTCAACTTGGTCTAGTATAGAGTTAGGTATAGAGTTCGGTAAAGTGTGTTTCTTTACCGTTGTACATTTTGTAACTTACAATCCGACGGTCACGATATGTTCTAGACATGAAGTGATCCAACAGTACAATCTCTCCTCAGTATTACCGACACTTGATCCGTGGCTTAACACCCAATTGGTCCATGATCTCTATTTAAAGAGCGTGGAGGGCCATTTTTAGGTTAACCGTTCATGAGAGAAGCTTATGTAAATTTTCATTCTTTTATTAATAAATTGCCTGAAGTGGCCGCATTGGCTCAGGCCGTGGATTGTTTCCGCCTTTGAGGGTTTTAACCACGTCAACAATATTGGTGTATTGATCCGTGATCTGTTTGTGAGTGGTGTCCTTTTGTGTTCTATCTGAGGAACTTATCCTGTAAATTCCTACACTACTGTTGAGGGCCATGTTCAAATGGACATATCATATGCAACCATTATGCAATCCGATGGCACCCCTTTTATCCTTTATAGGGAACCTACTTACTCACCTCATGTGATCAAGCCTGGACCTCACTATGAGACATATGAGGTCAAGAAACCTTCCCCTATTCTCCCAACTCAAGAAGTTTGTATCCTCAAGCGGTCAATCTCCCAAATGAGTAAAAAGTGGAAGCCTAAGAAAGAATATAAGGTTGGGGATTTAGTCTTGGTTGATAAAGATCCCATCCCTGTCAGGATTCATGGAAAGGTTAGGGACGATTATTACTACATTGCCAAACTTAACGACGAACTTTGGCCTAAGCCGGTCAAATTAAGTCGTATCACATCCTTCCTTGGAACTTGACATTGTATCATATGCATGGTAGAGTAGGATGCATTGCATGTTGATTTTTGCATTAGAACTAACGTCATATGATACTTCTCATGGTAGATAGATGCATCCTTGCATATTTTATTTTTTGTTGATTTTATGCCCTAACATTTAGCATGCGCAATCATAAGACATCGTGAAAGCATGTTGCCCCGTGCCTTTCATCTATTATATGTGCAAGTGACAGGTCTATGATAACCAAGATATTGTTGTTGTTCTCGTGACCTCCCATTTGAGTAGCTTCGTCCAGAGATCACGTCCTAGTTGGAGCCAGGTGTTACCAACCATTTTGTGGGTGATATCCTTAGGAGAAAAAAATTTCTCCAAAATGATCATCGGCCGGCAACCAGCCACCCCTAGCAGCGACTAGCTAGCTCATTGTGTCATTTATCCGCCACCTGAGCCAACCATGTGGTCCCTCACCCATCTGCCATGATCATATGTTTGAAGGTGGGCCTCCCAAACCTAAAGGTATGCCTTGTCATTTAGTAATTGAGTATTGTAATTTGCTTATCATGGACACTTTTAGGGATGGATTAATGAGGGGATTCGACGGAAAGAATGGGCTAGGTTTGTGCTCGTCCTCTAGACCTGTTTTGGATATTAACCTTGGATTATACTCCCCTAGGATCTCTTTTGCTGACCATTTGGCTTTAGGGATGGTATTTCACAAGAAACCCTGATTTTGGTTGCGTGGTCCCGCTACCCTATCTGCATATATTCCCCTCTTTCCACTCATTATTACCCCATTCATCATTTCTCCCACCTGGGTCCACATTCCTCCATTGGGTCCACATAGGGTTGGCACACCCCTCCCCCTTGCCCACACCTTGGCTCAGGTCTAGAATGATGCCCGGGAGGTTGATGCAGCTAAAAAGAAAGATAAAAGCATATTTGGCCACATTCAACAGGAAAATCTACCACCAAATGAAAAAGATAGTTGGGACAAACACATTTAGCACATGGCCAAAAGTCAATACATGAGCTCTACCCCATCATCATGGCCATCACCCTGGTTCCTACAGGTTCCATGAACCCCCTTCATCATATAGGAACCCACGATTGTTCCAACCCCTAGTGGGCAATGAACCACCCTACCCTAAAAGGGGGTATTCATTGCTATATTTTATAAAACATGCTCTTACCCATTGAGCCCTGAGCAGTTAATCAAAGAAAATCATAAAAAGGCAAAAGGCATATAAAGAAGAGTGGAAAAATCAAGGCCCAGGCAGGCACCTCATGTACCATGATTACTCCTTCCTATACATTATAAACCCAAGTGTGGGCTTCCCTTTTATTAGCTATCCTTGTACCCCAGCATGTGGCCCAGGGCTGCCCCTTCTCATCCCCTACTTCATTCACCATCTACCACATGCCACCACCTTTTGAAGGATGTACCTTGAACATATTATCCCCTTTAGAAGTAAAAACCACCTAATAGGATACTTGGTTAACCCCACTTGGAGTGAAGAGACATTGGCACATCCCGAAGCCCATTATGGAAGGGAAGGCCATTATGAAGTCCCCCCCTGTGGTCCATGGTTCGTAAGCTCATTTACTTGATTTCTCTAATGACTTGTTGTACTGGAAGGCTAGGGGATGCATTCGATCTTATGTAGGATTGCAGATAGTCTCCATCTTGGGTTTGGTCTCCCTATACAGGGTCCTAACCCTCTAGAGGGCTACATTCGCACATGTGAGGTGTGCTTTGAGAGCCATGGGACTCCACAACATTAGATAACACTCCATGGATCCCCGAGAATGGTCATAGATGCTCGAAACACTCCCATTGGACAAGGAATATGCACCTGGTTCACCTATGCCAAGTCGGCCCCACAAATGTACCATGCACTTGGCAGCTGACCCGGGATTTGCAGGACGATGTGGCATCCCCTACACCATCATTAGAGCCCTTGCAGATAATCTACGAGCATCTTCGACTCATTTGGAGACCCATGCGGTTATTATTGTGCCCCCACACCCATTGGGAGCAGCACAGGCTTATTGTTTGGAGAACAAGGGGTCAACCCCTTATCCATCACTTTTGAGAATCCTACTCTTAATTATGGTTCCCATGGACCTCATCAAGCCTCTTAGAGGGCCCTAGGACATGCTAAGATTATCATTTGACCTCTTAAGAGGCTTATTCTTTCATTTGTGAGCTAGTTTGGTGGGCTTGTCACCAAAAGTTAGATCATTAGCACATTATTTTATTTTTAGGGCTTATGTATGCCAAAGAGACTAATTCGAACTCCTCATTAATGTATAAATACGAGTGAGATGAGTTCATTTGCCTTTCCGCCTTGAGACAGCCTTCAGACCGGTCTCCTTTCTCCACAGAGTTCGGAGTTTTGCAGACACTTTGAAAGGGCGTGACAGGTACCCTTATCTAGCCTACTGCTCTTCTGAGGACATCGACCGCACACAACCAGGAAAAACCAATTGTTGGTATACAGGGGTCTCAAAGTTCCTCAAGGCAGTGGGACTCCACATAGATCACCTCCCCCCCTTTCAGTACTCCTTGAACGCCCCCAGAGGACTCCCCCCCAAGCAGGAACTCAATAAGATCATCAAGGAAGACATCTACAGACAGTTTATCCAGGTCACATGGATTGACCCCCCAGGGGGGCTACGCCCGAAAATGGCTTTCTATGCAGAACACTTCTTGAGTATCAGAAACAGGCTTATAGTTCGCCCCCAGTACACGCTTCGGCATTGGATGCATGCTCTCCGGATCCCCCTCGGACAGTTCAGAGTTGGATCACACAGGCTTCGGGTAGAGACAGATCACCAGATAGATAGAGCTGATAGGATTTGCCAGCTATGCCATACACAGGAGGTGGAAAACGAATGGCACTTCATCTTCGGGTGTCCGATATATTATGAGATCAGAGGTCGCTTTCACTGTCTATTCAGAGGACCGAATACCCTTTCCAGCTTTTTCAACTACACGGACCAGAGATGTGTCGCACTTTATATCCAGGAGACTCTTAAGCATCGGGAGCATATCCTCCAGCCTCCTGTCCGACCCAACACTACTCGTCAGATCACCTCTTTCTTCAGTATACTTCCTTCAGCCCGTGGAGTTAAGAGATCAACCAGTGAGAATACCAATCAAGCTGGCTCACACATATCGGCAAACCCTCGCTCAGTTAAGAGGAGAAGCCCCTTGCCTATGAGGAACCAGCAGCAGAACTGCGCCAGGCATCTCCCCGAGAGGCAACCCAAGATCATTAGATCACGGAGACAACACAATGGGAGGCAACCAGTGCCCACTGCTTCAAGCCAGCAAACCTTACTGAACTACCCTCAGTTCTCCTCTCTCGACCTTGGATGTTAGGAGAATCGGACTCCCACATTCGCGTCCCCAGGGTCTTCTTCACCAGTGATCCTGCGACGCAGTCTAGAGATCAGTTGGCGAGGCTGGGATCGGAGCTCCATACGCTCTTTCCTACCCACCTCGTTTTTATTTTCTATCGTTCTTTCAGTATTTGTCTTTATAAGGAGACCATTTGGTTCTCCTACTGGGCACGACCCCCTTTTTTGTAACCGACAGTCCCTTTGACCTACTTTGTGGTCATTCGTTGGACATTAATAAAATTATCTTATCTTATCTTATCTCTCTTGAGAATTTCGAACTTTTTCTTGGAGGATACATTGTAGCTTTATGGATGAATTTTGATATGTGGATTTGGTTTATCTTGTCTTGGAGCATCTATATTGTCAAATTGTGGATGGTTGAATATATTCTAGTACATGTAAGTACATGATTTTAATGCTATTACTGTTTTACTTTGTCATATACATTGGACTAGAATTTTCACTATTTTTCGGGCTAATTGCTGCATTCATTTACTGCTTAAATTGAGGAATTTTGCCACTATGTAGCATCTCTCAATGTATGGGCCATGTAATTTTATTGAAATCTCCTAGGGGTAATTCTATCAACAAATTCATCTTGATAAGCCATCACCTTTTGCACATCGAAGTATAAAAGTTGTAAGATTGCTTCTCTTTCACCTAGAAGGCTAGCAATGTGGTCTTGAGGCCTCCTTGACTAAGAACCAAAGGTCCTCATTCATATTTACCATAGACTCCATTCTCCCAAGACTAAGGCACTGATCTACCAAGAGGTGGTCACCTAAAATCAACTATTTTCCACCTTTTTCTAGGTCTAGCCATGTTGGGTCATCTAGGGCATCATTTTCCCAACAAAACAGCCCTCCAAAAAGTTCAATCTCCTAGCTTCTCCTGCATAAAACAGTGCGAAACACGCATATGGATTTCCAAATGAATTCAATGAATTGATTGAGCTCAATACTCAATAATAATACAGAGATATTTACAAAGATAGAAACATCAAGTTTCTATGTGAGATTCAGTTTCATCTAAGAAACTGCTAAAGAAAGGAAAATAGCAACAACTAGAAGAATGAGTATTAAACTAATATTAGAATTATTCTAATACCCTCCCTTAATGCTCAATCTATTTACAACACCAATAGACCCCTTGAATTGTTCAAACTTAGCAGGACCAAGAGGCTTGGTGAAGATGTCTGCGGGCTGCTCTGTTGTGGGAACATATCTCAACTGAACGGATCCGTCTTCAACAAGCTGGCAAATGTAGTGGCAATGAGTTTCCACATGTTTGGTTTGTTCATGAAAGACGGGATTTTTGGCAAGTTTGAGCACTCCCTGATTATCACAAAACAAGGAAGTAGGACCTGTCTGGGAAGCATGCATATCTCCAAGCATACGTCGAAGCCAAACTGCTTCACAAGATGCCTTAACTGCTCCTCGATACTCTGCTTCTGTTGAGGAGAGAGCCACAGCTTGCTGCTTCTTACTAGTCCAGGTGACAGCACCAGATCCTAGACTAAATACATATCCAGCTGTAGATTTACGATCATCAACCGAACCGGCCCAGTCAGAATCTGTGTAACCACTGAGTATAGGATCGAAAGTGCGAGTGTATAGAAGTCCATAATCAGAAGTGCCACGCACATATCGTAGCACTCGCTTTGCTGCTATCCAATGATCAGCTTTAGGAGCAGACATGAAGCGGGAAATGTAGCTCACTGCAAAACTGATGTCTGGTCTGGTGGCAGTAAGATAGATAAGACTGCCTACTAATTGTCTGAGTAAAATTTCATCCACAGGAGGAGAGGATGATTGAGCTGAAAGTTTGAGCCCTGGTTCCATAGGAGTCGTGGCTAGTTTGCAGTCCTGCATTTTGAACCTGTCCACAAGATTTTTGGCATACTTGGACTGAGAGAGAAAGATGTGATGCTCAGTCTGCCAAACTTCAATCCCCAGACAGTAGTGAAGAAGTCCCAAGTATGTCATATCAAAAGTTCTGCATAAGTCTTGTTTGATCCCATGGATCAAATGTGCAGAGCTGCCAGTAATGATAAGGTCATCTACATAGACAACCACAAACAAGATATCATCACTAGTATGCTTGATATACAGGTTTGCATTAGATGGGCTCCGCTGAAAGCCATGATCTGTCAGGTACTGATCAATTTTCATGTACCAAGCCCGAGGAGCTTGTTTCAATCCATAGAGAGCTTTAGCTAATCTACGCGCTTTCTGTTCTTGACCGGCAATCTTAAATCCTGAAGGCTGTGTCATGTAGAGTTCTTCCTGTAAGTCACCATTTAGGAAAGCACTTTTTACATCCATCTGATGAACTTTCCATTTAAACTGAGTTGCTAGAGCAAGGACAAGCCGTATGGTACTCATTTTGGCTATAGGAGCAAAAGTCTCCTCATAGTCAATGCCTTCCTTCTGTGAGAATCCTC
>APFE030072771.1:41084-85963 GCA_000404065.3 Pinus taeda
TTGTCTTGATCGGTGCCAGCTGTACCAGGACGGAGCTCCTTTTTGAGAACGAGCTGGTCAAGACGCCTATATTCAAAAATGGTTAACATTCTCTGTTTCCAGATGTTGTAGTTTGTGCCATTGAAGCGTTGACTACCTTCCAGCATTAGGTTGGTTAGTAAAACCATCTGTCTGTTTCTCAAGATAGTGAGATCTGACTGATCTGAACAGAATCTGATAAATGCTGGTATATAAAATAACCCGAAATTGCTCTTTGAGGAAGAAATACCAATTGTTGCACGCTAAAAGATTAGCAGTTTCGGACCACACAAAACAGAATATGGATCACTGATACAGAGTAATCGTTTGCCTGAGATGAAAACGTGCTGACTGTGGAGAAAAAATATAACGTGACTGTGGCACGGATTGCGGAAAACCTGGAACGGTCATGGCACAAAATGTAAAAACTGGAACTCCTGTTTACTGAATAATAATAAAAAAAAATTGATGCCTCGCTGTCCGACAGCGCCAGTGACAGATCCGCAAACTTATATACTAGATTTATTTCATAAACAAACTGAAATAGACGCTGCACGGGCTGGAATAGACGTTGCACAGGTTAGGAATATATTGACGGATCCGCAAGCTGAGTTTTATATAATAAAAAATGAATTGGTCCACACTACGTAGATAATGTGACATACGCATGACAGCACCGGTGGATATCTTTCATTACAGCAGCCGCAAAACGTATATACGACAGCACAGGTGACGTATCCAACGGGCAGACCCAACTGCGAAGGAAGCGAGCTAGAAGAATCGCATAAGTGACGTATCTGTAAGCGCAAAGTTTAATCGACTGCTGAGCTGTGACTCGGGTGGACCTTCCGTCAAGCAAAAAAAAATTTACTACGGGACCCACGAAATGGAAAACGACACGGTTTCCACTTCAGAAAAAAATGTGTATCTGCAATAGAATATCGTGAGAGCTCACAACACGCAGAATCAACAACACGCAGAATCACTGAGATCTCCGATGACCCGAGAGCTTCCGGATTGAAATCAGGTCGATTTAGCGCTAAAATCGATCGGTTGACCCTTGGCAAAACAGCCCTCCCACTGCACGTATTCTTGGACGCGGGTTTATGCGTAACTGAGGTTGGGAAACCCTCGTCCAACGTAAAAAATTATGCCACAAAAAATTCGCTGGAACCACCACGAATTTAAAAAAAATTAATCAACAAGAAATGAATCTGGAACAGAGAGCAACAGCTGAAGAGTTATTTTGCACGATCCACTTCTATATCGAGATAGACCACTGTAAGCGTTTATCACAGTGAGCAAAGCCGAAGCTGAGACTCAGTGAAGGCTATCTGGCTTACAGAGGACTCGACCTTAGAAATGAATAACAGAAATAACTCCAGAGAAAAGGCTCTGATACCATAAAACAGTGCGAAACACGCATATGGATTTCCAAATGAATTCAATGAATTGAATGATCTCAATACTCAATAATAATATAAAGATATTTATAAAGATAGAAACATCAAGTTTCTATGTGAGATTCAGTTTCATCTAAGAAACTGCTAAAGAAAGGAAAATAGCAACAACTAGAAGAATGAGCATTAAACTAATATTAGAATTATTCTAATACTGCACTTGTGTCTACTCAAGGCCTTCTTCAATTTTTAACCCATTCCGACGGTGGAGTTGTGAGAAAATCCGAGCCCTAGCTCTGAGATCAAACCTTGCCCTAGTATCCCCAAGGCTAGTGCCTCATAGGATCAATTCATCACCTTTGAGCGAATATTCTTTCTTTGATCCTTCCCCCCACCTTTTCTAGGATAAGAACATCATTGGTAGCTAAACTCTTACCTCCTAACCTAGGTTGGGTCCACTTGGTCCCGTGTGGTCCTATTCTATTGAAAGACAATTCTTCAAGAACCATCTAGGATATTAATTTCAATAAGGATTTTAGGGATTGGGAAACTCTTTCACAAGTAATATCCCCTAAACCTAACCCTCAAATCCTCCCATTCCTCTCCTAGAAGACATTGTACCTTGCTTAAAAAAAAAAAAAAAAGCTTTATCCGTCAACCTCTTTTGGAAAGGGATCATTTGGGTCACTCCACATCCAATCATTGATTTATCCTTCATTGGTGACCCCATAATATATCGGGTCTCCTCCCATCAGTGAAAGTTCATAAATAGTAGGGAGTCTTAGCTGAGGTGACAATGGGCTAAGTTTCCATTTGTTGCCCTTGGTCTAACATTTGCCCTTTACGGATCCCCGTTAGGTCTCCTGCTAGTTTGAGCAGTAACAAGGTCATCAGTCAACAGTGAGGAGTCTAGGTAGTGGAAAGTAAACCCACCCACCAAGGTTCAACTGCCCTCCACCCCTTGAGACATGAATAATCAGTTGTGGCCAAGTGCAAGATCTGGGTAATTGTTACAAATAAAATATATATACACAATGTAAAATAATGTAAATAATGATTAGTTAATTAGTAATTAGGTTGAAGAGGCATGTCTAAATGAAACATGACTCTTGATGAAGAGGCACTTGCTTGGTATATCAGCAAGCCTCTTGTTCTCATTGTAATTCATTCTTATTCTTATTCATTTTTTAATATAGAATATTTGTATCCTCATGGATATCTTGATATTCCAAGTCTTTTGGAGTAATTAATTTATAGAAGGAACTATGTTCGCTTCATTGGTATCAGAGAAATTCGGTCCTCTAGGCTGCTTAGCCGCTGCACAGAGCTCATTCTCCGGTCACCGGCCCTTGGCCATTAACCGTCATCAACCTTGTTGCTGTCAAAATTGAAGCATTTCGCTACAATTGGAATTTGTCCGTCTCACCATCAAGCTTTTGGCCACATAGAAAAAGTCAAGAAATAAAATAAATTTAAAGATATACATTTAAAAATTTAAAGGAAGAAAAAAAATCTATTAGTAAAATAAAACATATAAACAAAGTTTATATATATAAGGGAAGAAGAAAAAATTAAAAATTATATACATATAGAAAAAAAAAAAAACCAACAGAAAAAATAAAAAGAGAGAGAAAAAAAATATATATTAATTTATTTATAAAACAAAAAACAAAAAAAACAAAGGCTATCCGTAGTTACCAGCTGTCAGATAGCGTCCAATCGCAGTCCACAGCCTAACAGGCTGCCAAACAACTGAAGCAATAAACGCCTACATCGCCATCCAAAGCCATAGCCGAACACTACCTTTGCCTGTGTTTATGCTGATCTTCCTCAACCCCACTAGTTCCACTCTTCTACCCACCACTGTAGTATGTTGCATTTTGTCTGAACTGGTAGAGCAAATCATTGTCACCTACTGCCTTATAAAGTTATATGCAACAAAAGATATTTTGATAACAATGGAGAAAAAAGGTGTGATCCAAATAATTTTAATCATTCAAATATAAAGATTGTGACCGTACCAAGAGTCACGTCTCATCCAAATTTTCAAAGAAAAAAAAAATATTATTATAATTATAGAAAAATGATACTATATAAGCTTTATATGTTTACATATAAAAGGAAAAGTGGTCCTCAAAAAAGTATATATAATTTTTAATTAATATAAATTTAAAATTATATAATATTTATAATTTATAATTATATATTAAAAAATTATCATTACAAAAAAAAAATATTTAAAGAGTGAACAAATGAAAATAAAAAAGAGAAGAAAATTTTAATTACAAAAAAAGAAAAAAGGTTTTTATAAAAAAAAAAAAAATATATTATATAATAATAAATTAAAGTAAAGCAAAGCTATTTTAGAGCAGAATATTTGAAAAAATATATAGAAAAAGGGATTTATTTAATATATATTATATTGTTTTTTTTTTATTGTTTATTTGTATATATATATATAAATATAATAATGGTGTGTGTATATATATATATATTATATATTGAAAAACAAACTTAAAAAAAAAATATTAAAAAAAGGAAGAATATTTGAAATATATAAAAAAAGGGGGGGAGGGAGATAAAAGAAGTGAAAAAAAAATAGGGAATCTCTAAGTAATAAACAAAAACAATTCCAAAGAGATGTAGAACAAGTAATCACAATACTTAAGCCACAATACGCTGAGGAGAAAGAGAGAAGGGAATCCCTATTCCATTCTCTACATCCATCATCACTCCCACAGAATGATGTAATCCAGTGTATCAAGAAAGTGCAAGAAGATCAAGAGAATGGCAAAATAGTGAAAATCCAGCAAAACAAGAAATCGTTAGAACACAAACATAAAGATCTTGTGGATATGCATTACAAAGAAATAATGGAAAAGGACGAAGAAATTCCTCGTCTCAAGGACCACGTCAAAAAATCACTGGCGCAAGTGAAGAAGACTAAGGTCACAAAAAAAGAACTCAAGAAGCACTTATCAGAACAAGAAGAGGAAACTTTGCATTTAAAGAACCTTAATAAAATTTTATTGAACAAATCAGAGATCTAAAAGATGAAAAGCTTAAATTTCAAAACACTGAAAATAAAGTTGATAAATCAAAAATCAAAAACCTTTTACGTCTGAGAAACCATAATGATGATAAGAAAGCATTAAAAGATAAGTTGGAACATTTCACTCAAGAAGAAGTATCAAAATCTCCAGTCGCAACAATTCAAGTTGAAAATAAGGGAAAAAATACCGACCCAGTGAATATGACAATTCAAAAAGCCAAGTCAGTTGAAGAAACGACACACTTAGATGTTGCAATTCAGATAATAAACACTCCCAGTGAATGTTTCATAACCAACTCTACAACATCTTCGCCAGAAGAAAATATAAAAATTGCCGCATGCCCAATAAGGGAAAATCAAACCAAAAAAGTTCTCTATTGGCATCTGAATCATGAGAGTAAGCAACTCAACCATGCTATGTATCGGGACCATTTAGAACAGAAACAACAAACTGATGTTCCAGAGAAGAGTAATGTAACCTCAATCCAATCCTACGATGACAAGTCGTTACAAAATTCCAGTGATCAGAATATTCCACAGAAGATTAATCTAGGATGGTCTGATCCCTTCTCAGTGCGACAATTTTGTTTGTCACTAAGAAGATCATATCAACTTGTATCGACGAAGATGACTATTCCGAAACAGAAAGACATTCGAACACGAAAAAGAGGTCAAGCCTTTTCATCGACAAGCTTTAAGGACAGTTTTTTGAAGAAGAAAGCAATGTTACAAATAAAATATATATAAATAATGTAAACAATAATTATCGTAAATAATGATTAGTTAATTAGTAATTAGGTTGAAGAGGCATGTCTAAATGAGACATGGCTCTTCATGAAGAGACACTTGCTTGGTATATAAGCAAGCCTCTTGTTCTCATTGTAATTCATTCTTATTCTTATTCATTTTTTGATATATAATATTTGTATCCTCATGGATATCTTGATATTCCAAGTCTTTTGGAGTAATTAATTTATAGAAGGAACTTGTTCGCTTCAGTAACTTTGACAGAATAGTGCCCCCTTGTCATGGCAACATAGCCAATGATAGTGCTTGTCTTAATGGTTCACCCCTGAAGGGCCATTTCACCTGCGCACGCTGGCCACTTGTGGTGCTCTACCTCTTCAAGCCAGTGCTAAAGGCTTCTAATAAGTTCAAAGGAAGCATTTTCAAAAAACAAAAGTAATTAAAATTGTAGGCTGTAATGTCCCCAAATTTTGGATTGCTAGGCGAGATGGTTACGAGGGTTTTCCCGAGCTTGTTTGAACCTGGTCATAGGAGCAGGATCACTCCATTGGTGGGCCTAGAGGGTTTTAGAGGAGTTTTATGGGTCCAATTGCGATCGCTTACCATATTTCATCATCGAGATCAATTCTGCATGCTTTGCTCTTGGTTCCATTGCATTTTGACAATTTTTGTAAAATGGCATTAATAACATACATATTTTAATTATTTATGCTTAAGGTGTTGTTTCAAGATGATTACTCGGAGAAACACCTTAGTGTAATAGCGCGTTCAATTCAGGATGAAAAAATCTATAGGGCAAAATGATAAAAAGGGGCTTTGGGTGGCCAGTGTGACAACATAGGCAAATTAAGAATTTTCCAGCATTAAAAGTGACTTTAATTAGTTTATAAAAATCACTTTATTAAATAAAGAAAGAAAAAGTGCTTTTAAATATTTAATTGGAGGGAAAAGGTAAGTGAGTTATAAAAAAACAAAAAGAAAAGAAAGAAGGGGAAGGGGAAGGTGAAGGTGAAAAGACAACCCTAAACTCATTAAAGAAGGAAAATGAGGAAACTCTCCTCATTCGTGCATTGTGTGTGAGATTGGAGAAAGAGCTCTTGGAGAGAATTTGAAGCAGAAGTTAGGGTTTGGAACCCTAGTTGCCATAGCAAACATCGGTGTTGCAACGAGATACCCTAGTTTGGGATTCGAGAGTGAAATCACTCAGATTTCACCACTGAGCTTCAATGGAGAGCAAAATTTCCACGAAAGATTGAGGTATTCATGTGTTATCAGTTGATTTTAGAGGCTTATTTGGTAATCTATAATATTTTGACAGATGGATGAGCTTTCTGAAGACTGACCCTTGGGAACTGAGTTTCAACATCAAATAAAGGTTGAGTTCATGGTTTAAAGTGATTGCCTTTATTGTGGTAGCAAATAGAGAGAATCAATGGCTCAATTTACAACTTTTAGTAGGCAGCTCAAACTCCCAGTCAGAGCCAACCTTTTATCTTCAACCTGGACAAGTATCCCTGTACCTGGGTTGTGTATTGGTAGCAGAATGCAGTGTAATGACTGAGGGATTAATTTGCTGGCATAATCAGGCCAAGTAGTGATTTTCTAGGATGTGTATTTCCTATCTAGCTTGTGTGTGGTTCTCTGGGGAACTCAAGAAGCGAGTTTCCTCCTTCTATGCTTGACTGTGACTCCCAGAATTTTACCAAGAGGACGAGAGATTATCTGGTCTGCCCATACTATTGTAATACCACTTCCAAAGCTACATGCCATCTCAAAAAAAAAATTACTGCGTGGGCTGTTGAAGCACAAACTGAGGTTTGGAGTTAAGAGGGGTGTGTCCAGTCCCATTGGGAAAGTACAGTCAGCACTTTTCCCTTCCAATAGGTGAACAAAGTTGGGTGGAAAGTGGTACTCCTGTAGCACCATGTGTCCTCACCTATATACCAGGTTTTATCTATTCATGTTCTGCATTTTCTAATCAGATTTGAAGAATAGTGACAGAGGATTGATTTACATGAAAATTTTGGGTCTGTGATGTAATGAATTTTTTGTTCAGCTGGAACGTGGTACTCCTGTAGCACCATATGTCCTCACCTATATACCAGGTTCTATCTATTCATGTTCTGCATTTTCTAATCAGATTTGAACAATAGTGACAGAGGATTGATATACATGAAAATTCTGGGTCTGTAATGTAATGAATTTGAAGCTTTAAACTAGCCAGCCTATCATGTGCTAATGTATACCTCTGGTTATTTATTTTCTCAAGTCTAATATATGGAGCAGTGACCAATTTGATGCTTGGTTTTTGTTCCATCATCTTTTTACTGTGGTATTGTGATAATAATATGGCCAAAATTATGTATAACGGCTGTGAGTAACTCTGGGTAATGAAGATATCATATTTGACTCTTTAGAGGCTTCATTTGAATGTCATTTGTCCTCTGTATATATTTTCTTAAGTGAAAATTATTAATAAAACACCTACAGCAGTTTTCACACAAACTGTTCGAAGAAAGGTCTCACAGAAGAACTTATACAAACTCAGAAATTTTTAAAGAAAAAAAAGAAGTTTGTCAAGGCGGAATCTTACAGTGATATCAGAGCATTGATCTTGGCTCAGCCGTGGGTTATCTTTGAAAAGCCAAGTTCGAGGACTTTATTTTGAAGGTGTCAAGATACAGTTGTTGGGTTCAAAGAACAAATTATAACAAGGGATCAATGCTTCTAAGTCCAGAAGAATTATTTGCCAAAAACTTTGAAAATTATAACAAAACCTTTGCAAACATGATAGAGCACATGGAAGCATGGGTGTCATCAACTGCAATAAATACAAAAAGGAATAGCAAATCCAAAGATGAAAAGGTAGTCATAGACCAGGAAACAAGGATTGATGATGAAAACCATAAACAAACTTTCTAGGACGAATTGAGAAAAGTCACTCGTTGAAAATGAAGCTATCACAGATTCACCCCAACAGGTTGGAACGAGAGTTTGGGATGAAATGGAATCAGAAATTGCTACAGAATTTTGTCATCACTTAGCGAGATTGTTGAGTTAGATGATGAGTACAAAGAAAATCATGAGGCCACAACAGTTGACGATGATTCCCGGGAGGTATGCAAAAATATGATAACACACAAGAGGTCGACGGTGCTAACTCAGTCCCATCAGTTGATGAGGTAAATATTGCTCACAAGTCTACTTATATCTATAACTTGGAAAACCAATTGAAGATGGGCACAACCAAGATTAGGGCAACCACGAGGCAATATGATGATGAATTGGTATTGGTGATAGATTATTGTTGGAGAAGTGCAGTGGCACATGACAGTTTAGGAGGAGAGCCTTCACTTGCAGATTTTCAGACTATCAGGAAGGCATTGGTAGAGATGAAATCTAACTACCTATACCTCATTTCAGATACAGATCACCTATTCATGCTTACTGAGATGTATCATGATGCACTAGTAGGGAAAGAGGAGGAAGTCGACAAGCTCACTTATAAGCTTGAGATTTCCCATGAGTCCTTGAAGAGCACTCAGATGGCCCTTCAAGAATTAGAGTTGAAAGTTGACCAACTTTGTATGGAGTTGAATTGTGCACATTCTTCTAAGGCAACCATAACACAAGAGGATGTTAGGGACACTCATGATTTGATAGAGGAGCCTCCTGTTATAATGGAGCACGAGGAGCACCTAGATGAACTGACACTTGCAAAGAGGCATGATCCAGAGGTTTCTGATTATACGCCCATGGGATGTAGATATAGATATATTTCAAATGAGGATACACCCATCTGCGATCCAGGTTTGGTTGACATGAGTGGAGTGGATACCAGAGACCTTGGTTGGCATTTGGGATCCAAGTGGAGTTTTCAATCATTTACCAGGTGTGAAGGATGAGTATGGCATTGACTGGGTGATTGACCCAGTGACGAAGCATTCATGTTCCTTCATACTTCCGTCAGAGTTATGGTCAGCACTAGTGGTTGGTTGGTTTGATGCAGGAGTGTGTAGATTCCGAGAGATGTCTTGGCACATCGTTCATGCATGGGGTTGCAGAGTGGTCAGCATGCCCCAACGAGAGTTATTCAAATGGAATGGCATTTATATGCCACCAGATAGAGTAGTATATGGGGATGATGTTCTTATGTTGATGTATTGGGCACAGGAGTCATCGAGGATTTGCACAATAGTGACATCCCTGTTAGCATCTGAGGAGTCATCCCACTCAGGTCTACTGGGTCATAAGAGATATGGCTCACATCATGATGGGTCCACTAGCACGATGGCAGATGCCTTGGCACATGCAGGATACCAAACAGTAAAAGGTGTGTCAACAACAAGTGGGTATAGCCAATGGGGTACAGGGATATGCCATGGTGTGCAGGGGTATGTAGAGGAGTACG
This sequence comes from Pinus taeda, assembly GCA_000404065.3. Lineage (NCBI taxonomy): Eukaryota > Viridiplantae > Streptophyta > Pinopsida > Pinales > Pinaceae > Pinus > Pinus taeda. Next base: position 50,713 of record APFE030072771.1, read on the forward strand.
ATGATGCATGGTTTTATGCAGTGGTGTATGGTGATGCACAGTGGGATCTCAGAGCATTGCTTTTGGGAAGACAAATTGATTGGGACATCAGGCATACCAATGGGTTGGGCTTAACTGGGATCAATGATTGGATGGATGAGCATCAAGGAGTATTGCATTCCTCGAAGTTTGATCTTTGATTGGAGCATCACATGATTAGAGTCAGAGAGCAGGATACTCGTAGGACTACCCTATTAGTTTTTGGTAGCATCAGATGTGCTCTAGCGATGAAAATTGGTGGAGAGGCTAAAGCACATGAGTTCTAAAGCATCCAGAAACCGTTTGGTGAAATTCCGCCCAAATTGTATTTTATTAAAATTATTAGTATTTTTCATGGGGTTCCTAAGTCTAAACTTAAGGAAATTAAAATATTAATGGGTATTAATCAAAATATGGGTGAGAATGATCTAGAAGTCGGATCAAGTCATGTTTTAATCTTAGACGTTGATTAGAGACTTAATCTCGATCGTTGAAGTCTCAACGAGAAAAGTATAAGAAGGAGGCTTGGGGTTCATTTAAAAAAACACACGAAGAGAACGAATTGCTCTGGAGTTCGATTTTTGGGGCTAGGAAGCTGAGAAATTCGAACTAGGTGATCAGTTGCAATAGAGGGGCAGGGATAGTTCAAGAGTGCTGACAGAGAGGCGAAGAGAAGCTTGTGGAGGTAGCATAGCACCCAAGAGGTCTAACGTTGGGCCCACGCAGAGTTGACGCAGAGCCAGAAGGGCCAGCACAGAAGCTGAAGCTGCCCTCTACGTAGAAAGCCGAAACTATCGTGGAACTGTCGAGGAACTACCAAAATTGTCGGGGAACTGCCAGAATAGCTGGGAACGTTGACGCTATGGGCAGAAGAGATAGTGCAGAGCTGATGCAGAGCCTGTAAGGTTGACGCAGGGCCAACGTTGAAGTAGCCAGGGTTAGCCAGTTTTTTTGTCGGATCAGCCGGAATCTGCCAGGTGAAGTGAGGTAAAACTCACTTAGTTTTTCTACCATTGTGTTTTCTTTGTCACTGGATTGTCAGGAGGGAATCTAGCATTTGTATTCAAAACTATTACTTAATAATAGAAAACCCTCAGAGGTGTTGCACCGATTTTCCCGCATTGGGTTTCTTCGAGGACTATTTTGTCCAAAAATAACTGTGTCCTAGGTATCTTGTTCTTTGCTCGGTTTTCTGTCTCATGTAATCAAATATTAAATAGTGTAGGCTACAGAAGTAATTTGCTTCAATATTCAGAGAATAACTTGATGATGTATATTAAAATCAAGTAGGTGAAGTAGATTCATATTTGTTGCAGTTGGGGTTCCTTGGACTAGGAATTTTCAAATGGTATCAAAATATTGATTTTGAAATAGGTAGAGCAGATCCAGCACTAAGCAGAGAGCCAATAGCTGCATTTGGCAGCAATTCAAATCCCCTTGAAGGGATTGCACAGTCCTTGCTGGTAAGCAAAGATTCGAAGGAAATCTCTCTCTGAGAGAGTCGACAGAGAGGTACGGTTTCCAGTTCGTGAGTTTGCAAAGGCAAAGTGAGCGACGCAGAGCCTCAGCGCAGTTCTTGAAGGGTGTAGTTTCTATCAAGGTAGAAATCCATCGAAAAAGAGCGAAGGCACATAGAAGGGGAATTTTCTCCTCATATAACTTTTCGCCAAAAGGTCGAATTTCTCACTTGTCAGGCAACAGTGCTGAGCAGTGACTAGAGGAGTCAGTTCGACAGTTTGGGTGAGATGGGATCGCATGGACTCAGAGATCAGGTCGGGTTGGAAGGAGCTTCCAACTATGTCATATGGAAGACCAGAATCTTAGTTGTGCCAGAGGAATACGATCTTGAAGCCTACATCAAGAGTCTTGTGGTTGTTCCTGCTGACAACGATCAAAAGAAGAAGTACAAGGCCGAGCAGGGGAAGGTGAAAAGGTTTATATTCAATGGAGTTCGAGATCATGTGGTCTCACACTTGCAGGGAAAAGATATAGCCCGAGAGATGTGGGAAGCTTTGTCTTCACTATATGAAGGTTCTTCCGAACATCGGAAGATGTACCTAGAACAAAAGTTGCAGTGGAAATTGATGCAGAAGGAAAAGGGGTTAATTCCTACTTCAACGTCTTCAGGACACCAGAGACCAGCTTGCTATAGTGGGGTCCACTCCTCAGTCTACCGCGATCATGAGGACGGCACTGAATGGAGTCTTGGATGAACGGCAAGTCTTCGTCCAAAGCATATTGGGCAGGGAAAGACTACCTTCATCAGAGGAGATATGGGCAACTCTTCAACAGGAAGAATTAGGGAGTGGCATGAACACCAAGGAGGAGGAGGAGAACGCAACTCTAGCGTCAAAGGGACAGCAAAAGCAGAAGCAAAAGGACATTTCGAAGGTGAAATGTTTCAGATGTGGCAAGATGGGCCACTTTGCATCCCAGTGTCCTTTGAAGAAAACGGATAAGGATGAGAAACATGATCCTAAGGCTACTCCAGCAAAGATTGACGAAGAGGAGTTTTCCATGAGTGCCCACGCATCTCCAGGAGGGAAATGAGGCGGTATTGAGCTGTAGTCGGGAGGACTACGTGTGCACAGGATCCTTGAGGAGTCCACCCCTTGGATCAATTCCTTGCTATGGGAGCCCGAGATTCAGCAATAGCGAGATGGACTTAGCGTCAGATGATGCAGTGGATTGTTTGGAGAGACAAATGCAATAGCCGGAGACCAAAGACTGATCAACGCAAGGCAAGGTTGGCAGCAGTGCAGTTGGCACAATGCAGAAGTCAGCGACAGCACGAAAGATTCAGAGGGTTAGAGACTAGAGTAGTTAGATTCCAACATTCATGGTATTATGCTGAACACAGTTAAGTTTAGTTAATTTTGGATGTTTTTCAGTTGCTTCTCTCGCAACTGAGTTGCAGTACGAATGCAATGTTAGCAGTGGCAGTGCTAGCAGCATTGCAGATGCAGCATTTGAGAGGGAGTTGTAGTACAGATGAAACAATTGAGCGGGAGTTGTAGTATAGATGCAGTAGTGGCAGTGGCAGTGACAGTGGCAATGTCATGGGCAGTAATACAGTAGTAGCAGCAGCACAATGTTGGTGGCAGCAACAGTGCAAAAAGGAGGTGCTTTAGAGACAGAGCAACATGCAGTTGGACATTGTTGCTAGAGCAGTTTCCTCGCTAAGAAGGAGAGTTAGTTTTTGGTAGCATCGGATGTGCTCTAGCCATGAAAATTGGTGGAGAGGCTAAGGCACATGAGTTCTAAAGAAACCAGAAACCGTTTGGTGAAATTCCACCGGGATTCTATTTTATTAAAATAATTAATACTTTTAATGGGGTTCCTAAATCTAAACTTAGGGAAATTAAAATATTAATGGATATTAATCAAAATATGGGTGAGAATGATCTAGAAGGTGGATCGTGTCATGTTTTAATCTTAGTCGTTGATTAGAGACTTAATATCGGTTGTTGAAGTCTCAACGAGAAAAGTATAAGAAGGAGGCTTGGGGTTCATTTAGAAAAACACATGGAAAGAACGAATTGATTTGGAGTTTGATTTCTGGGGCTAGCAAGCAAAGAAATTAGAACTAGGTGATCAGTTGCAGCATAGGGGTGGGGATAGTTCGACAGTACTGATAGAGAGGCGGAGAAAAGCTTGTGGAGGCAACGCAGTAGCCAAGAGGAATGACATTGGTCCAATCTGGGCCCACGCAGGCCTGACGCTGAGCCAAAAAGTCGGAATTGTCGGGGAACTACCGAAACAACCGAGAAAGCTGACGCAGTGGGCATAAGAGACAGCATAGCGCTGATGCAGAGCCTGTAAGGCTGACGCAGGGCCAATGCAGAAGTAGTCGGGGTTAGCCACTTTTGTTGTCGGATCAGCCAGAATCTGCCAGGTGAAGTGAGGTAAAACTCACTCAGTTTTTCTGCCATTGTATTTTCTCTGTCACTGGATTATCAGGAGGGCATCCAGCATTTGTATTCAGAACTACTGCTTAATAATAGAAAACCCTCAGAGCTATTGCACCAGTTTTCCTGCATTGGGTTTTTCTAGGGACTATTTTGTCCAAAAATAATTGTGTCCTATGTATCTTGTTCTTTGCTCAGTTTTCTGATCATGTAATCAAATATTAAAGTAGTGTAGGTTGCATAAGTAATTTGCTTCAGTATTCAGAGAATAACTTGATGAATGTATATTAAAATCAAGTAGGTGAAGTAGATTCAGATTTGTTGCAGTAGGCATTCCTTGGACTAAGAATTTTCACATACCCATGGGTATCCATATGGGTTTTTGATCTCGCCTTTGGGATTGACCCATGCATCGGTCACTTTCCAGTCTGACATATTGTCGTAGAGGCTTCTGTTGTTGCTCTTTGATGTTCTCATCACACATATTAGGACACACGAGGGTCACCTAAGATAGTTGAGTGAGACACAATGTATCATGGACAGGATAATGACTTCCTAGCTGAGGCATATGGTAGGAGCGCGAATTGACAGATACATGATTAGGGATGGCGTGACCCACTACAAACGCAGCATATGTCCCGCCCCTGAGTACAAACTTAGGGAGATGATCAGGAGAGAGTTGCATGACACACCTTCAATAGGACATTTTGAGGCATTGTACGAGCATGGGGCACGGTAGATAGTAGGCCTCTTTTACAGGAAGGCATCCGAGCTCTAGGCAATAATTTGGTACATCACCAAGAGACATGATAGCATAGTCTGATGTGTGATTAAGCAGGAGCAGGGAAATTTAGAGTGCACCAGATTGATACATCATTCATGGTGTCCATCTATTGGTTGTATATAGGAATTAGTGATGGGGCATGGATGGGCGCCAATAGTTAGCAGTGCTTTGCCGCAACAACTAGTTATGATCAGGTGGCGCAGCAACAACATGGCATTTTCCTTTTGGGATTAGCATGGGACCTTGGCATTAAAACACTTGACAGCACAACCACCATTATGGGTGAGTTGGTCTTTACAGGGGAAGATCACTCAGATCTTCCAATGGACTTCAATTTGACAGAGGGCGTTTCAAATCTCAATGATTCATTGGGGGTACCAGAGGTGGTAGTAGCAGGTTTTAGAAGGTACTTTCAAGCATTCACTCGTGAGGTGCACGAGATTGGTTTTCTGGTAGAGCAACTTCTTCAGTTGGTCAGACTTTCACATTATCAAGATGCTCTACTTATTGGCAATATGCAGAAGGCCTCTAGTGTCTATTCCTTGTTGGTGAGTGAGTGGAGCGAGAGATGCTTCACGATGACTAGGATGGTTTGGGACCTTGGTATTCACTTGGATCAACTTGTGGAGCGACAACATGCGATGGCATTGCTTGAGGGCAAGCAATTTTGGGGAGGGGACACTATAATGTCTCCAAATTTTGGATTACTAGGCAAGGTGGTTACAAGGGTTTTCCAGAACTTGTGTCAACCTAGTCATAGGAGCAGGATTACTCCATTGGTGGGCCCAGAGGGTTTTAGAGGAGTTTTATGGGTCCAAATGGGATCGCTTACCATATTTTATCATCAAGATCAATTATGCACGCTTTGCTCTTGGTTCCATTGCATTCTGACGATTATCGTAAAATGGCATTAATAACAGGGATATTTTAATTATTTATGCTTAAGGAGTTGTTTCAAGATGATTACTCGGAGAAACACCTTAGTGTAATAGCTCGTTGGATTTGGAGTGAAAAGATCTATAGGAAAAAATGACAAAAAGGGGCTTTGGGTGGCCAGTGTGACCACAGAGGCGAATTAAGAATTTTCCAGCATCAAAAGTGACTCAATTAGTTTATAAAAGTCACTTTATTAAATAAAGGAAGGAAAAGTGCTTTTAAATATTTAATTCCTGGGAAAAGGTAAGTGAGTTATAAAAAAACAAAAACAGAAAACAAAAAAAGGGAAGGTGAAGGTGAAAAGACAACCCTAAACTCATTAAATAAGGAAAATGAGGAGACTCTCCTCATTTGTGCATTGTGTGTGAGTTTGGAGAAAGAGCTCTTGGAGAGAGTTTGAAGGAGAAGCTAAGGGTTTGGAACCCTAGCTGCCATAGCAAACTTTGGTGTTGCAACGAGACACCCTAGTTTGGGATTCGAGAGTGAAATCACTCAGATTTCAGCACTGAGCTTCAATCGAGAGCAACATTTCCAAGAAATATTGAGGTATTCATTTGTTAGCTGTTGATTTTAGAGGCGTATTTGGTATTCTCTGTAATATTTTTGCAGATGGATGAGCTTCCTGAAGTCTGAGCCATGGGAACTGAGTTTCAACATCAAATAAAGGCTGAGTTCATGGTTTATAGTGGTTGTGTTTATCGTGGTAGCAGATAGAGGATATCAGTGATTCGATTTAAAACTTTTGGTAGGCAACTCGAACTCCAAGTCAGATCCAACCTTTTATCTTCAAGCTGGACGAGTATCCCTGTACCTGGGTTGTGTATCGGTAGCAGAATGCAGTGTAATGACTGGGATTAATTTGTTGGCATAACCAGGCCGAGTATTGATTTTATGGGTGTGTATTTCGTATCTAGCTAGTGTGTGGTACTCTGGGGAACTCAAGAAGTGAGCTTCCTCTTTCTATGCTTGACTGTGACCCCCAGAATTTTACCAAGAGGACGAGAGATTATCTGGTGTGCCCATACTGTTGTAATATCACTTCCAGAGCTGCATGCCATCTCAAAAAAACAGTACTGTGTGGGCTGTTGAATCACAAACTGAGATTTGGAGTGAAGAGGGGCGTGTCCAGTCCCGTTGGGGAAGTACAGTCAGCGCTTTCCCTTCCTATAGCTGAACAAAATTGGCTGGAACGTGGTACTCCTGTAGCACCATATCTCCTCACCTATATACCAGGTTCTATCTATTCATGTTCTGCATTTTCTAATCAGATTTGAACAATAGTGACAGAGGATTGATTTACATGAAAATGCTGGGTCTGTAATGTAATGAATTTGAAGCTTTAAACTAGCCAGCCTATCTTGTGCTGATGTATACCTCTGGTTATTTATTTTCTCAAGTCTAATATATGGAGCAGTGACCAATTTGATGCCTGGTTTGAGTTCCATCATCTTTTTACCGTGGTATTGTGATAATAATATGGCCAAAATTATGTATAACGGCTGTGAGTAATTCTGAGTAATGAAGATATCATATTTGACTCTTTAGAGGCCTCATTTGGATGTTATTTGTCCACTGTATATATTTTCTGAAGTGAAAATTACTAAGAAAACACCTACAGCAGTTTTCACACAAACTGTTCGAGGAAAGGTATCACAGAAGAACTTGTACAAACTCAGAAATTTTTAAAGAAAAATCAGAAGTTTGTCAAGGCGGAATCTTACATAGGCAGATTGTAATTCAGCATTTTAGTAACCTAACTTGATGTCAGATGGCTAGAAAATATGAAGACAAAGCTGCTGCAAACTTTTACCCTTTCTGTTTTTGTTTCTTATAGAAGATATGCATTGGACCTCCTGATACGTCACTTAAATTGTATGTTTCCCACTTTAGCACATCTTTAGACAAGCAATTCAAGCTTAACTTTTGTGTTGTGCTTTGGCATGTCTTTAGTCTAGACCAAAAATTGCAGCATCTAATCGTGACTAAATAACAAGTAAAAAATACACCATATGTCAGTTCCGAGAATAGATATTATTATCAGGTACAATTTTCTCAGACAAGACTTCAAGAACCTCTAACATGTAGCCCAGGTACTAAGAACAAACCCTGTCATAAATGTTGATCAAGGACACAATCGCATTGTTATAATAATTTGATTCTCCAAGGACCATGAATAACACATAAGTACATTTTGTTGAACAATGTACAAAATGCTAGTCAAAACAAATTTAGACTTGAATTCAGGATACACAGAAAGACAGACTGTTACACCATTGATTGGAGCTACCACTATCTGTCAAAATAGTTGATCATCAGCCTCTGTACCACAATATTTTGGACCTGTTTGATTAATTCAGTGACTTTGAATTGAAAATAACAATGATTGACAAGTACATGAGGTAATTTGGTTACACCTTAAATCCAATTTGTGATAAAACCTCTGATAAAATGGATTGTGGAAAACACAGCTCAGAACTAACCTCAGCTGATGATGCCTCTTAAATGGTATGCATCTTCTAGTATTTCCAAAAGAACAATAACTGACCACCTTTTTTGTTCTCTTCCAAACCACGGGTTGAGAAGTACATGCTGCCCCGAAACCCTGCAGTACAATGATTGGAGATTCGTGTTAGGGTAAAAGTCCTCAAGTTAATGGTGTTCAATCACAATTTCATGAAAGTAATGGCCATTAAACATAAAAGCTACAGCCGGGTTCTAATTAATGGCAAATGCTGTTCACAAGTTGATTTCTATCTTTAATCTCTCCCACCTAATGCCCATAACTCTCCCATTACTGTGTACTCACATTAAGTATTACAACAAGAAATGTGGCAAGTTTGAGCACATCAAGGTAGTTATGCCCAGTTCCCAACCAGAAGAAAACTTTGCCTTTAGATATGATATTGAATAGAAAGGTCAAATCTTTGCATGGTCCTTAAAAGTTAAAGCTGACCACTGAATTTTTGGGGGCTCATCTTTTAAATGTTCCAACAGGCCACGTCCCCCAAGGTGGGGGGCATGCTCACCATGCTGGACAACTAGGGAAACGTTTCCCCACATCACCCTTTTGGGAAAACTCAGGGAAATGCAAGGGAAAACATTTCCCCAATGTAGGGGATGCATTTCCCCAAAAGGGGTGGTTGTGGGCGTCCCCCCTGAATTTTTCTTAAAAATAATAATTTATAAGTGGGGAAGCCTAATATTCAACCCTAAGGCCCTACTGATGCTATGTAAATAATGGCAATGTTAAATCCTTAAAGTAAAAGGAGGATTCCTTTTACTTAAATTTTTAACATTACTATTAAGTGTTTCAGGATGTTTAAAAGTGGTTCCAACCTCATTGGATTTCAAATGGAGAAAGTAGAATTTTAGATCTCACTCAAAATCCAACAGACTTAATAATTTTTAGGATTTTAGGATTGGGGGGGTTGCAATATTTCCATTGGATTCTATCATGTATGACGGCATGGAACTAGCATTTAGTCAAGATCAACAAGCCCTCTATGTACCTTGATGTCGGTGGCATTAATTGTTGAACTACTCCTTCATGACCCTAGTAAAAATGTACCCATAACTCAAAAAAAATCTCGATTTGACATGTTAAACTTTTTCTATCTTATTTTAATGCCTACAGGGTGAAATTGATGATGAAGATCCCAATATAAGCAATGATTTTGATGATATGTAGGTATTTGTTGTAGCACAAATTTTTTTGGAAATATATAGGCAATCGAGAGCCTCTTTGTTGATGTACTTTTGGTTCAAAGTTGAATTGCACTTGATGCTATTTTGGTTATAAGCCCACTTGCTTTATATATGAGAAACTCTACATATTTGTGTATAATGGTTTGGATTCATATGGATGCACAAGAATATTTATGTAAGTTTTGTTGAATTTTTGTAGCTACAATCGATTTTCTTTAATTGTATTAGCCCACAAAAGAAAAAGAAAATGAAAATACAAATTTGAATTCAATTCGGCTCCAAATAAAAGAGGGAAAAAAGTTAAATTTTGAAATTCAAAATTATTTTGCCTCCAAAAGAAAAGTTGGCCATCCAAGAAGTATAGGTCGGCTCAGTGAAAAGACACACCTATTTGGGCTCTTTCAATAACTATATATTGCCATTTGTCCTCACCCATTTGGAGCAATTTGGATCACCTACAAGATCATCTGATTTATGTTCACGCATGCGAAGGCGTGAGATAGTCAAGGAGATTTGTTTGACCAGCATTGACCGAATTTTCTGAGGCAGGATTTGACCAAATTTCTGAGGAACGTTAACCGCAGGTCTGAGACAAATTGACCAAGTTTCTGAGGCAGTTGCAAGAGGCCGAAATTTGGCCTGTGTCTGGACAGTTGACCACAGGTTGACTGAGGCTATTTGTGGGCAGTTGGACCTGAATTTATTTGCTGGTTAGTTTGACTTCATTTGACTGGAAAACACATATTGTATCTCGTGTAGAATTGGAAAATTTCTCCAAGGAAAGGTTGTTGGGTTTTTCCCTAGTCAGGGTTTTCCCAAGGTAAAAATTTGCCTTGTGTTTGGCTGTATCTTCATGATCCTACTGTCACCATTGTTTTATTGTTGAGATTCTCTATGTATAATTGCTTAATGATGTATGTGACATAAGATGAATTAATAAAGAAATGATTAGAAGTAATTATCAGATTAGAAAGTCTTGAAAGATCAACATGGAATCAGAGCAGGTTAAAAGAGCAGCCATGAAAAAGACTTGAAGAAGCTAAAGGTTGGGAAAAGTGTCTTCTTAGTCTAAAGCTTTCAAGCCCTAGCAGAATTACTTGTCAACATCAGCATTTGTATGGAAGCCAAGTCTAATAGCTCATATGTTTAGGAAAGACTGAGTTTAGAAGAGTGTTGTTGAAAGAAGCCTGAGATTCTGGCCAAGGTTTGTCTAATCTGAGGCTAAATAGGAGCAAAAAGCCCTGATCGAGATCACTACTAGATAGGTCGAGCCTGCCAGAAGAAAGTTGAGTCTGACAGCAGTAAGTTAAAGGCTATACAGAGGTTTGGTCATAGCCCTAAGAGAGGGTAGAGGGCCTCAGTGACTCGCCCAGGCAGGACAAAAGGCCTCCGGAATAAAATAGATCAGGCAAGGGAAAATTAGAGGTTGAATAATGGTGCCCTAGCACTAGGTTCAGGGCCGCAGAATGATTAAATTGTTGAAAAGTGTAACTAGGTTCAGTGTTCATAATGACATGTAATTGTGACTTTCGTAAATGATGTAATAAAGTCATTTTTGTAAGCCTTGCTTCATGGGTTTCATGAGCAAGTGATTTTATTTTAGGTGGCTCCCATTGAGAGCCTTAGGATTTGTTATTAAGGCCAACGAAATTAATGTCATGTATGAAGAGCTCTTCTTGAGCTTATGTAAAATATATATGAGTCAATCTAGCATCTAGGAAGCTCTCCAAAGAGACAAGCACAGTTCTCTTGATGTCGGCTTGCGATATGAAGAAAATAAACTTATGTCGGCTCACCCGAAGTGACACATCGATTCACTGGTTCATGTCGGCTTGAGTACATGGACGAACTACTATAAATAGGTGGGTATGATCTTCGAATAAGAACAGCTCAGAACTCGATAATCTCTGAGATTTTCTGTTAGAATTACAGTCATCAAGTTCGGATAATTTCAATGAAGAGTACAGTATTCGGATCACTGTATTGAGGGATATTTTCGGGTGTCATATCACAGTGTACAGTTCAGATGAGTAAAGAAAGGAACAGCAAGTTCTGAGTAGGGTTGATCACAGTAATTAAGGCTCAGATCTCTTCTGATTCGGACTACTGTTAGAAGGCTACAGTCCTGTGATGGTAAAAGGGAATCAGATCCCTCTAAGGTTCAGATTACAATGACAGTGAGTATGTAACAGGTTTGGATGCCTAGTTAAGAATGCGAAGAAGGGACAGTGATAGTCTTTTCTGGACCAACAGAATTTCAGATGTCAGAAGAAGATCTCGGTGCTAGGAAGAGGTCTCAGTATTCTTCAGGATTCGGTGCTACTGTTGAAGAAAAGGTTTGTATCATGACAGTGACCTCAGTAACCACAGTTATCTCATGTAATGCAAAGAAGAAGAAACCAAGAAAGAGTAATCGAAGAAAAGGAAGAGGACTTGTGTCTTGGTCTTGAAGTAGCTATTAGGTCAAGGGTCTTGGTCTTGGTATTTGTCAAATGGAATCTCTATAAGAAGGATTTGTGCGGCTTTCCCTCTAAAAGAGTGAGAGGTTTTGGCCCTGGCTTGTAGCCTACATGATGTGTCTCTTGTGTATTTATGTTCATGCATTGGTTATTGTTTGATGAAGAAGAACACTAATAATCTAACGTGAAGAAGATCCTAATCTAAATAAGTAAAAAGAATTCACAAGCAGTCACCAAAGAAGACAAATCCTCTAATGCTAATGCCCTAGATTTCTCAACATAAATAGACCAAGGGCCTCAGAGACAGGAAAAAAAGCAGGTCGAGGGTATTCATGAAGGACCAAGTGCCTCTAAAGCTAAGAAAAAGTTTGACCGACACCTAGACCTGGAGGCCAATAGAGTTGGAACAAGACTTGAAGTTGTTGATAAAGTTACTCCAAGGAGCTTTTGTCTAACAACATAAATACTTGTTGATAAGAAAGCCAAGTTGAACAAATCAGAGGTTTAAGAACCAGATCTGGTATGAGCTATATACCTCTATACTCTATAAGTCTTGTATTTTTATTTAAATATTTTCCACTAGATATCTTTCTACGGTCAGGTATACATAATGTTGTTAATGTCAAACTTAACACACTTAGATGAGGTTCCAATGACTCACATGAAGGTGGCAATTCTAGGTTGTCCGTTGTCGTCGTCCTTGAACTAAGGGCACTTTAATTAATGTCCTCACTCAAACATCTCATCAAAGGCAAATATCCACTTAGCAAAAAAGGATCTTTACTTATGTAGTTTGAGTAGCTACCTCCATGAAATTGATGGAAAATCTCCTGTAAGTAGGGAGAAAATAGTAAGGCTTGGTAAGTAACAAATGACATAAGCACTTGTTGTAATACTGCTCAAAATCCTCCAAAGGGACAGTGCTAATCAGTAAAGAATTTGAGGTCAAGCCTTAAAAGGGTAATTTGGATCATTGATCTTGACACAAGTGCTTGGACTAATGCTGATTGTTTTACTGAAATGGAACATCCTTGATTGACTAGGGAAAATCACATTACATATGAAGAGTTGCATATGGATTTGAGTAATTGTCCCACCTATACAATGAGACAATTTGCAAGGCCTAGGGCTTGTAAACCCTAGAAGACCTAAAGCGTGATCCTAAGTTAATTATGAAGTCTGTGCTAGTATTGAAGCTGTAGCATGATTAATGTACTTGAGAAGTATGATGAGTAAAGGATTGCCTGAGTTAAGAGGAGAATTGTTGCCATGATGACCAGGAAGAGATTTTATACTGTTGTGCATATTGCTCTATCCAAGAATTTGTTTGACTAAAGCATGGTACTGCAAAGGATCTTGAGACAGGATGTGTATTTGGCAAAATCATTTATAGCAGGAGTGCTAACATTGTAGCCTAACAGTAAAATGATTGATTTTGTACTAAAGTAGCAATATTGATAGTAATCAAAAGGACAGCCTGGTACAAAATTGAAAATCCTAGGGTTTGTGGGATGAATCCCTAAATCACGACTTATAATGTTGAATGCAAGTGAAGTTGGTGTGATTCATCTTCTTGATAGCATGAGGATGACTTAGACAAAGAAACCCTAGCTCATGCAAGAAAGAAAAGGAAAGCAACTTCTTGATGATGAGGACGAGGATGATAAGCTTGCAGATGAATTTCTGCAAAGGCAAGGATCAAGAGGGAGCTGACAAATTCCCTACAATCCTCAGATCAAAAGATAAGTATTTCATATTTTTCTTCCTTGATTATTATTACTTTATTGATCAGCCTCCTGTCTTTGTATCGTTTGCTTGGTTATAATCATTTCTTCCCTGACCTCCTAGTGAGGGTTGCGGGTACATCATAAAGGCTACCAAGGCTTTGGCAGTAGATGAAAGCATTGGGAAGAAAAAAACAAAGCTTGTGACAAGAGGATTCTCCCAGAGTGATTTGTGTTCAAGAGGGAGAAATTGTACTGGCATTTAGAACTATGCCTGATGACCAAAAGAGCTCCTCATTCAAAAGGAGCAGGCATGCGAGCCAGCAAGTTTAAAGGATGCCATAATGAAGGAAATTGCGTTGAAGAGAAGTCAATGGTGACTTCCAAGTGGATCTACAAGACGAAGTATGCGATAAATGGCAATAGAAGTACAAAGCAAGATTCGTGAGGATCCTCCCAGAAAGAGAGAGAGGACTATGAGGAGAGATTTGCTCCAGTTGTTAGGTACACTCATGTTAGAACTATTATTTTTATTTCTTCTATTATGGGTTGCAGATTACATCAAGTGGATGTGGAGACCGGTTTCCTCAATGGAGTAATTATGGAGGAAGAAGTGCACATAGAGCTACCTCGAGGCTTTGAGGTATAAGAGAGGGAATCTCATGTTTGCGGACTAAAGAAGGCATTTTATGGACCTCGAGCATGGTATTCTCAAATTGATGATTATTTGATGAGTCTTGGTGAATCCTTTTATTTGACTTATTTCTAATGGGAGCAAAATGACTCAGGTGACGGAGGGAGCAACAATGGCAGGTGGATTTGCCTCCTTGACAGAGGAAGCCCTGCTTCAGTGTCAAAGGGAGTTTCCATCTGAGTTTGAGATGAAGCATCATGGTTGGATACAATACTTCTTGGATCTAGAAGAGTGGTTGAAGCTGAGTGAGATCTTCCTTGATGAAAGGAAGCATATTATCACAATTCTTCAAAGATTTGGGATGATGGACAGCCAATCCATGGCCACTCCCATGGTACCTAATTTGAGGAAGCTAAGTGGTTGAGGGAGCACCCAATCAGGGTGACCAGAAAGCAGTTGTGGTAATGGATCCAGTGAAGGAAGTCTGTCAGTTTATGGTTGAGGCGAGGCATGCGACACAACATGTGTCGAGGAACTGTACAATCAGTTATGGATTGAGATATATCTCAAATGATGAAGTACAATTGTTGGGATATAGAGGTTCAAATTAGGCAGAAATTGCAAATGACAGGAAGAGCACATCATGATGATGATTCAGCTTGGGGTCTATTGTGATAAGCAGGACGCTGACAGCATCACTAAAGTAGAGTATATTGCAACTGGTTTGGCGAGTTGGGAAGCAGTATGGCTTCGGAATCTATTCGCGGGATTGTTTGACCAGATGCTAAAGACGGCCACGATGACAGGTTGAAGCACATTGAGATCATGGTACCACCGCATCCGAGACATGGTACTAAATGGAGCAATGAGGCTCCAATGCATTTCTATGGATAAGCAAGTTGTTGCCATTCTCACAAAGCTTTTGTTCCAACATGAAGTTTGTATACTTTAGGGACAGGCTTGGAGTGGTTGAGAATGCTTCCCTTGGTTAAAGGGAGTGTTGATGTTGCAGCATCAAGGGGCAAACATCCTCCCTAGGTTGGGATATTGACAGGTCAAAGGTATTGACTAGGGGCCATGTAATGTGGCTAGGGTGAATGTGTGAAAATTTCCTTACATTGCAACAACTAGAAATTTATTCCTCTAACCGATTAATTAAGCAGTCTATTTGCTACGACAAACAACGAATAAATCACACTGCAATTTTTCACAAATAATGTTGAAAATTTGGCAGCTTGGAGATGAAATTCTAAAAATAGAAAGTCTAAAAATAGAATTTCTAAAAATAGAAAGTCTAAATTTAGAAAGTCTCAAGATAGTAAATCACCTTGCATCAATTGGTAATCAAGTATTGTTGATGAAAAATCACTTCTTATCATTAATCAATCCTAATAGTTCAATCTCGACTTAATATTTTATCATCAATATTATTATTATCCTCTTTATGATATTATTATTATTATTAAAAGGAATTTCAAGTCAATCATGGATTTCAATAATATTCTCTTACACTCTCATTATTGGCATGGCATATTCCTCTTACACTCTCATTAATGCTCTTACACTCTCTTACATTCAATAAAGCACATCATAAATGATTCTCATACACTCTCTTACACTCAATAAAAGCATGTCATAAAAGATTCCTCTTATGCACTCTTTAATGCATATGTTACACTCTCTCTTAAAACCGTAAGTTACAAGTCATGCATACCTCCTTAATGGCATGAATTACATTTCCTAAATGGGCATGAGTTACACTCTTCTTGGCATGCGAGTTACTCCTTTATGGCATGGATTCGTTGCTCCTCCTATATATATGTGCCTCATTCTTTCTCCCCTCACTACTTGTGCATTGGGAAAGAAGAATTCGAACTTGAGAGAGTGTTAAAGAGAGTTGAAGAAGATTATGAGAGAGAAACTTGGAGAGTAAAAGGAAAAACTTGGTAAGCCAAGGTTGATTCAGTGTTTCAGCGTTGATTTGGTTAAGGGAACGTTGATTCAGTGTGTACATATGTTGCTACTACCTATGATCTTCATGCTACAGCTTGTTCATATTTGGTTGACCCTACTCATTCTCTTGATCTCTCATTGTACTTTGTATCTCTGCTAAACAATTGATTTCTAATAGAAGACAAATTTGATTGGGTTTTCCCCTAGTGGGTTTTTCCCTAGTCATTCGACCCAAATTCTGTCTACTTGTGTTCTTGGATGTCTTCTATTTTTCATATGGTTTATATGGTATATGTTCTATCTAAAATTGCTTAATTAATAAAAGAAAGAAGTTTTCGAATAAGTAATTGTTGCAGCATAGAACGTCAAAATTTCAACATCGTATCAGAGCTTTGGTGAAGACAAGTCCAAGAAGTTAAAAGTTTCTCCCTTCTTATTTTCTGCAGAAATATCACTTGCTGCCCCAACTCATTTTCTACTAAAATTTCTCGTTACCCCTTCTATTTGCAACTTATTTTCTGTTGAAAAATATCACTTGTTGTCTCTTCTATTTGCAACTCATTTTCTGCTAAAAAAAATCACTTCTTGTCTCTTCCATTTGCAGCTCAATTTCTGTTGAAAAATCATTTGTTGTCTCTAATATTTGCAGTTCATTTTCTGCTAAAAATTCACTACTTGTCTCTTCTATATGCAGCTCATTTTCTGCTGAAAAATCACTTGTCATCTCTTCTCTTTGCAACTCATCTTCTGTTGAAAAATCTCTTCTATTTGTAGCTCACTTTCTACTAAAATATCTCCTCCTTTGCTCATTTACTGCTGAATTTTACTATTGAAATCTTGCTGCTAAATTTTAGTGTTGAACTTTACTACTAAAATTTTACTGTTGAAGTTTACTATTGAAATTTTAGTGTTGAAATTTTGCTGCTGAAATTTTACTGCTACCATTCTTCCAAGATTTCAAGGAACCCAAGATATGATAGTAATTGTGTAGATAGTAATTAGGGTGTTGCATGTGTTTAATAGTTGTGGTTTTGATACTTGTTGATGCATGCAAAAGTAAAAAGTGGTTTTACTTTTGTTTATGCATGTGCATAGAAAAAAAATTGTCTTGAAAAGAAGTATAATGCATAGAAGGTTATGAAAGAATAATTGATAGAAATTAAATGTTGAGGATAGGGGGATTTTGACTCTCTCACATTATATGAGAAAGATCATAATCTTATGGGTTTTGGTAATTTTAATATTAGAGTTTACTAACAATAGTGGTTGTAAGTAAGAGTCACGACTTTTGCAAAAGATGGAATGATAGTTTTCTAAACTAACATCTTTTGCAGCAATCAAAAATATCATTGCAGGCAAAGAAGTCAATATGTATAATTATTTTTACATGTCTTCACTCTGGGATCAAGATTTGAAAATCTTTATAAAATCAATGGAAAACCTATCCATGCATTGATTCATGATAAGTAATCATCAATATTCACTGTGACACCGAAAGTTCACTCATCTTCACTATAAAGCATTACCTCATGTGTGAAAGATGGTTTCCAAAAAATCGCTGAGATTAGAGTGAATCTTGATGGAGTTTGCCAAGCGGTGTTCAAGAAGATGCATTTCCTCTGCCAATGACATATGACTGATGGACAGTGATAATTTATAGAGGTGAGGATCAAGAGGGAGCTAACAACTTCCTTCAATCCCATTAAAAATAAGTATTTTCAAGTCTTATGTTGTTTCTTTGTGTCACTGCTCCTATTTAGATTTATTTTTATAGATCATTGGTTAATCTTCCTACGTGAGTATTTGAATGATTCTTTCACTAACTTCTTGATGATGATACGATCAAGAAAAGGAGATCCTAAAGATCATCAGGGTGCAAAATAATGCAGGAAGAGTAAACTCCAAGAGGCAATTGGTGCAAGGATAATGAAGGAGCCACTCTCACATCTAGAAAAGAAAGAATGACCTGCTTCATCACTAGGTATACTTTCATTGTGTTTATTTACTTTGCTACTAGTGCTCTTGTTCTGGGATCAACAGGTACATTTGATGAATGTGGGAATCAAGTCCTTTGTATCGAGATTGAGGAATATGTCAAGCTATCTCATGACTTGACTGGACATGAAATGGACAAGAACTCAAGACTTCTGCAATCTGGAATCAAGAAAGAGACCATTATATAATATAACCTAGAACAAAATAGTAACTTAAAGATCTTTGACTACCCTGTCTACTTTCATGTGCCAAAGAAAATGGGTACCAAGATGGAAGCTTCAAGTAAGAAAGGTATGATTGTTGGTTATTGTGAAAATTCTAAAGCTTATAGAATATATGTGGGTGGTAAAAGAACTATAGAGTTTAGTAGAGATATAACATTTGATGAAGATGTAGCTCTTGGAAAGGCCATAGACACTCCTCTTGCTAATGTTGAAAGACAGGATGATGCGTTGGATGCACAAGAAGATCCCGAGCCTAAGCTTGATCTTGTTGATGAACCCATGGATCCCATGGATTCCTTCTGCTAAAAGGAGATCTTTATGGCTTCGTGACACCCTTCAAGATGTTGATAAACATGCTACTCCTAGAAGAACCTTCAAAGAAAGCAAAAAACCCCGCCAGTTCCAAGGATATGTTGTAGCCATGAGCAACATTATTCGCGCTGAACCATGCACTTTTGAAGAAGTTGTGAAGGTTCAAGTGTGGAAAGATGCAACGGCTGAAGAATATGAGTCCATAATTCATAATGATGTATGAAAAATTGTTCCAAGGCCCCAAGGTAAATTTGTTAGTTTTCTAAATGGATGTATAAAATTAAACATGGTGTTGATGGCAGTATCGAAAAATATGAAGCTAGATTTGTGAGATTTTCCTTTCCCAAGGAAAATATGTTGTCAAGCTGCTAGAAATATTTGATGACAGAATGTAAATCCATAAATACTCCAATGGAGATGAACTTCAAGAATCTGTGTAGTGAAGTTGTAGGTCCTTATTTGGCAAATCCTTATGAGTATCGACAACTAATTGGGGCATTGATATTTTTACTAAACTCTAGATCGAGCATATGTTTTAAGGTCAATACTCTAAGCCAATATATGATTAAACCATTTCATGTGCATTGGATTGTTGCAAAGCATGTGTTGAGATGCCTGCATGGGACCATCAGTCTGGGATTGAAATATACTGTCAGTGACGTAAGACTACATGGATACTCAGATGCTAATTGGGCTAGTAACTCTACTGATAGAAAATGCACATCTAGGTGTTGCTTCAGCTTAGGAACTACCATGATATCCTAGATGAGCAGGAAGCAAAAGTCTGTAGCCCTCAGGATAGCTGATGTTGAGTACACTGTTGCTAACATGGCTAGTTGTGAGGAAGTATGGCTAAAGAAGCTCTTTGGAGATTTGTTTGAGCATGTTCTAGACACAACAGTGAGTTACTGCGACAATAAGAGTGGGATTTGACTTGCAAAAAATCATGTGTTCCATGACAATTCCAAGCATATTGAAATCAAATATCACTATATCCAGAATATGTTGCAGAGAAAAGCAGTAAGACTCCATCATATAGTGATTGATGACCAGATCGCCGACATTCTTACCAAGCCTTTGCCGAAAGGAAAGTTCTTGGTTTTCAGAGAATAAGATTGCACTGATGGATGTGACCCTTCCCAGAGAAGGTGGTCATGGATGATGAGCTTTGGATGAGCGAGATCCTTGTCATGTGTTGACAAGTGGATCCCCCCAAGTAGTGATGAGCCTTGGATGTGCAAGATCCTTATCATGTGTTGACAAGTGTATCCCCCAAAGCAGTGATGAGCCTTGGATGAGTGAGATCCTTGTCATGTGTTGATAAGTGGATCCCCCCAAGCAATGATGAGACTTGGATGTACGTGATCCTTGTCATGTGTTGACAAGTGGATCCCCCAAAGCAGAGATGAGACTTGGTTGTGTGAGAACCTTGTCATATGTTCACAACAGGACACCCCAAGCATTAATGAGCCTTCGATGTGTGAAATCCTTGTTATATGTTGACAAATGGATCAACCCAAGCAGAGATGAGACTTGGTTGTGCGAGATCCTTATCATCAGTTGACAAGTGGATCCCCCCAAGCAGAGATGAGACTTGGCTGTGTGAGATCCTTGTCATGAATTGGCAAGTGGCAATCCCCCCAAGTGAATATACGGTGATGGATGAATCTCCCCTATGATGATTCTTCTTCATCAGAGTGAGACATCATTGTCCTAGATGATACAGAGCAAGGATTAACAAAGTTGAGTACAAAAAGAAAATATTTTTGTTGCAGAAAGAAATTCCTCCCTAGCTGAGAAGGAGTGTTGAAAATTTGGCAGCTCAAGGATGAATTTCTAAAAATATAAAGTCTCAAGATAGTAAATCAACTTGCATCAATTGGTAATCAAGTATTGTTGATGAAAAATCACTTCTTATCATTAATCAATCCTAATAGTTCAATCTCAACTTAGTATTTTATCATCAATATTATTATTATCCTTTTTATGATATTATTATTATTGAAAGGAATTTCAAGTCACTCAATCATGGATGGATGAATCTCCCCTATGATGATTCTTCTTCATCAGAGTGAGACATCATTGTCCCAGATGATACAGAGCAAGGATTAACAAAGTTGAGTACAAAAAGAAAATATTTTTGTTGCAGAAAGAAATTCCTCCCTAGCTGAGAAGGAGTGTTGAAAATTTGGCAGCTCAAGGATGAATTTCTAAAAATATAAAGTCTCAAGATAGTAAATCAACTTGCATCAATTGGTAATCAAGTATTGTTGATGAAAAATCACTTCTTATCATTAATCAATCCTAATAGTTCAATCTCAACTTAGTATTTTATCATCAATATTATTATTATCCTTTTTATGATATTATTATTATTGAAAGGAATTTCAAGTCACTCAATCATGGCTTTCAATAATGTTCTCTTACACTCTCATTATTGGCATGGCATATTCCTCTTACACTCTCATTAATGCTCTTACACGCTCCTATACTCAATAAAATCATGTCATAAAAGATTCTCTTACACTCTCTTACACTCAATAAAAGTGTGTCATAAAATATTCCTCTTATGTACTCTTTAATGCATACGTTACACTCTCTCTTAAAAGCATAAGTTACAAAGGCATGCATACCTCCTTAATGGCATAAGTTAATTTCATAAATGGGCATGAGTTACAATCCTCTTAGCACGTGAGTTACTCCTCCTTTATGGCATCGATTCATTGCTCCTCCTATATATATATATATATATATATATGCATCAATCTTTCTCCCCTCGCTACCTGTGTATTGCGAAAGAAGAATTCAAACTTGAGAAAGAGTTTGAGAGAGTTGAAGAAGATTGTGAGAGAGAAACTTGGAGAGCAAGAGCAAAACTTGGTGAGCCAAGGTTGATTTAGTGCTTCAGTGTTGATTCAGTCAATGGGAAGGTTGATTCAGTGTGTGCATCTAATGTTGCTACAAGTAATCTTCATGCTACAACTCGTTCAGATTTTGGTGAACTTACTCATTCTCTTGATCTCTCATTTTATGTTGTATCTCTATTAAACAATTGATTTCTAATAGAAGAAGAATCTAGTTTGGTTTTCCCTTTATGGGTTTTGCCTTGGTCATTGGACCTAAATTCTCTGTGTCTACTTGTGTTCTTGAATGTCTCCTATTTTGCATATGGTTTATATGGTGTATGTTCTATCTAAAATTGCTTAATTAAAATTGTAAAAGAAGGAAGTTTTGGAATAAGTAATTATTGTAGCATAGAACGTCAAAATTTCAACATAAAAACGTTGCGGAAAATTAAATATTAGAACTGAGAAATATAGAGCGCACGCACAATAATTTTGACAGTTATTTTTGGACAATTGTCCCCGAAAAACCGAATGTGGGAAAACCGGTGCAACAGATGAAGGTTTTATTATTATGCAGCAGTGAATAATCTAAGTACAATCTATGGATGCCGAGTTGGTTATCAAACCAGCAAATATATAGCAAAAAATATTAGAGCGAATATTCTCTCTCTCAACAAGCAATCTCGGCACTGCTTGTTACAAAAAATCTAGCCAACCAAACCCTTGTGTAGGCCCTCTTTATAGTCACTATGCTACCCCTCACACATGTGCCTCTGTTCAGCCTCTAATCAAGTCGTCCTGCCTGTCTCTACTACTAGAAGTGACTTTACGGCCCTCTGGAAAATTATCTCGACCTCTGGAAGCTGAATCGACCTCCCTCTCAGCTAAATCGAATTTCTCACTGATGCATTTGCGCAATCCCTACATAGTGTCATTGTGGAATAGTTCTACCACTTATTGTTACCTCTCCGAAATTGGAAAAATTCCTTCGGACTCACTATCTATGCTCCTTCAATGTTTTTGCTCCCCTCTAGCTCGAACTCTCTCTGCTTAACTGTTGGATGCTCGATCTCTGCCAAGGAACTCGACCTCAAGTGTGTCATCTCCATCCCCTTTGAGTTGCTCTTATAATCTCTCATCGGTGAACCAACAGCTATGATTAGATCGCCATCAACAGCTAAGATCGTCTCAAACTCAATTTGTGTTTGTTTCTAGGACATTCTCAAATTTCTCAATTAATTCCTTTTAATCGATTTCCTTAAGTTACACTTAAGGAATTTTTAATAATAGAACAACTAATTTAATTGAGTTGTCTCTGGGTGTTTTCTCCCGAAACTTTTTCTAGGATCTGAAGATCTTATGTTTCTTAACCTCTCTGACCAAAGCTGAGCCTAGAACACCTGTCTAATGCTACAAAAAACTAACACTCCCTCTTAGCGAGGAAGGTGTTCTACTGTCTCATAACATCCTTCGACACGCTTTTGATGTTTGACAACAGTGACAACCTGCCTCTACCCACCAAGTCACTATGCAACTCTGATTCATCTGCCAACTCTATAGTTGAACCACCCTGCATCTGTGTTGCCACTGACACTGCACTGTTGCCAACTTTGCTATGCACTGCAACTGATCTCATGTTATTGTTGTTGTTGCAACTACTACAACTGAGAACCAAACTCTGAATCAAGTGTGTCCATGGACTTGCTCTGCAACTGTCTCTACATCTTTGACTATAACTAGCCACTGCATTATCTACTAAGTTTATCTATGGCCTGACTGGTTCTATGCCCCTCAATAACTAACTACTACTAGTCTCCACAACTGTCACTCAAGATCTGATTGCGCCAACTAACACTAATCCATTTGCTACTGAATACTATGGGCCCCTCGTAGCAAGGGTAATGATCCATATGAGGAGTAAACTGCAACTATTGTTGCTCCTATATGTTGGAATTTCTAAGTCTATCAGTTAGAAATTCTTCCAGTACTATCTAGTTTATTTCTTCCTACTTGTTCAGTTACTTAACAAGTTATTTACCATGTAAATACTGAAAATAAATACAAGTACAGTATCAACACATACAGATCATCAACTGAAAGAAAACAAGCACAATTGACACCTTTGTTTTTGGTCTAATGTCCCCGAAAAAACCCAATGCAGGAAAATTGGTGTAGCTATCAGAGGGTTCTATTATTAAGCAGTTTCAAGATACAATCTAAGTGCCAGAAATGGCTCACCCAATAGAGAATGCCCTCGGTAGTAGTACCTCTCAGTCGAAGACAGATATTCTGGCTAAATCACTGGAGGAACGATCCCACAACAGCACTGTAGCACTTATGTTGTTCTCTGTCACCCTGATAGAGATTGTGTCACCCTACCCAGCTCTCCAGCTCCAATCTGCGCCATGAAATCTCCTAGTGTCAGCCTCTAGGGTCTGCGTCAACCTCTCTAGCCCAGTGTCCGCCGATTTGGCCCAGTGTCAACCTCTCGGGGCTCTACGTCAACCTCTAGAGCCTCTACATCTCCCACACTAGCCCTCCTCAGGCTCTGCGCAACTCCTATCTGCCTCTGCGTGGCCTCTAGCTGGCTTTGTGTCAACACTCTCCCAGGTTCTTCGTTGATGCTCTTGGTACTATCTCTGCCTCTCTGCTATTGTATTCACTGCCCCTCAGCTGCAACTCTGGTCACTCTTTCGATTTCCTCAGCAAGCCCTGCCCCAAAAAATCGAATTCTTGATCAACTCAGTGTGTTCTCCAACTGACCCTCAAGCCTCTTCTTATACTTTTCTCGTTAACAATTCAACAGTCGAGACTAAGTCCCTAATCAATGGCTAAGATTAGATCTGGCTTGATCCATGACTTTTGGACCATTCTAACTCAGTTTTATATTAATTCACATTAATATTTTATTTTCCCTAGGTTTAGACTTAGGGACTCCAAAAAATATTAATTATTTTAATATCTCCCAAACTAGTTAGATTCTGCCCAAACCATTTCTGGGTCTTGGAGATCTCATGTGCTTTAGCCTCTCCACCAATTTTCAAGGCTAGAGCACATTCGATGCTACCCCAAATCAATACTCCCTCTTAGCGATGATTGTGCTCTAGTAATACTCCTCACTGAGTATCACCATGGTCATCCGGCATCAATCCCTGTCCTGATGCTAGGCCTGTTGCCCAACATCCTCTACATTGTTGCATCATGTACTGTTACCTGCTGCCCATGGCCCTGCCACATCTGCACTGCATCCCCTCTCATCATGCTGCATCGTGTTGCTTATAGCACTGCCACAGCTAACTGCTGCACTGCAACTCAGTTACTAAGAAGTAAGTAATTGATCTCCCAACTTTGACATCTTTGTCACGCTAGAAACACCCCTGATACTGAAGCACCCTCTATGACATTTGCGCTGCTACAACAACTCTATGCCTCTCACACTGTTGCTCACGTTGTCTTAGGATTCTTGCACTGTAGCCCTCACTATCGCTCCATCCGCATCTGTCTTTACTGACATCCGCGATTCTTGCTACTCCTCTTCGGGGCTCCGGTAGCCAAGTATAATCCAAGAGGTTGGGTACCTTGAGGATCCTGCCCCTCATCGCCTATAGTCCGTCTGACTACAACTCGATGTCCCCCACCTCTTCTCTTGAGGTGCATGAGCACTCATGGCACAGTCATCATCAGTCTCCACTTCCTTCTCCGCCTTAGCCGGCGCAACCTTGGTCTCAAAAGCCTCTCCCTTGCTCTTCTTCCTAGGACACTAGTTCGCATAGTGACCCAGTTCCCCACAATGGAAGCACTTGACCTTGAAGAGGTCCTTCATCTTTCTTTTCTCCTTCTTTCCCGCCGATGTGAGAGCTGCATCTTCTTCCTCCTTGATTCTGACCCTTTTTCCGCTACTCCCCGTCTTGGACACCTGTCTAATCTCTTCTTGACGAAGAGTCGCCCACAGTTCCTCCTAGTCTGGAAGGCTCATCTTGCCCAGTATGCTCTAGACAAATACCTCCCAATCCTCTGAGACTGGGGTCAATGCGGTCTTCACCATCAGTTCCTGATCTGATGTGGCCCCTATGGAAGTTAGCTGATCACGGATCTCCTTCAATCCACTGAGGAAGACATCTATCTACTCTCCCTTCTGCATTTGATATGACCGCAGTTGATTTTCAAGTAACATCCTCCTTTGCACGGAAATACACTGATACAATTTCTTCAGGGCCTCCCACATCTCATTTGACGTCTCCTTCTCAGCAATGTGTGGCACCACATGATCCTTGACACCATCAAGGATGATGCACTTTTCCCTGGCCATTGCCTCTTCGTACTTGTCATTTTCAGCTGGGTCAACCGGGATTGCTATCATTTTCAAGACAAAGTGTTTGATGTGATACCTATCTAGAATGGACAAGATCCTGGCCTTCCAGACTACGAAGTTTGAAGCTTCGTCCAGTGTATCCTAATCTCTTAGCCCATTCACTGCCATTTCACTGCTCCTCTTTCAACTCTTTCAAGTCTCTCTACTTCTCGTCTGGAAGTTCTCGGTTTGACTCCCTCTGAGCCTCAATTTCCCTTCTGGAAATCCCTCTGCCAAACTTCGGCAGCAACTCCCTCCTCCTTGGTCTTGCCCTGTTAGGTACTGTTCTAACCACAGTACCCCACCAGCTTCGCTCTGCAACTTACGCACAGCCTCCTATGCCCCAGCATTCTAAAGGTTAGAGCCTCTAAGCTCTGCGCAATCCTGGCACTGGCACAATCTGCACCTCCTGGCCACAGCGTCGATCGTTCCTGGCTGAGAAAGATAACCGGCCACTGCGTAGGTCAGGTATGCTCCTCTTTGCCTCAGCGTCGATCCTCCTCCTGGCTCGAACTGATGACACAAGCTCTCTCTCTCACCCCTTTCTCGTTGCTTTCTGCTAGGAACAGCTTCTGTCACTCGGGACAGCGGTTTCCGCTGTTGCCGCTCTGCTCGGCTGATGACTTCAGTTATCCTATGATTTGCAACCACGCACTGATACCATGTTGGAATTTCTAAGTCTATATGTTAGAAATTCTTCCAGTACTATCTGATTTATTTCTTCCTACTTGTTCAATTACTTTAACAAGTTATTTACCATGCAAATACTAAAAATAAATACAAGTACAGTATCAACACATACAGATCATCAACTGAAAGAAAACAAGCACAAGTGACAGCGTTGTTTTTGGACTAATGTCCCCGAAAAAACAAAATGCGGGAAAATCGGTGCAACTATCAGAGGGTTTTATTATTAATCATTTTCATAATACAATCTGGGTGACAGAAATGGCTCACCCAACAGAGAATGCCCTTGGCAGTAGTACCTCTCAGTCGAACACAGATATTCCGGCTAAATCACCAAAGGAATGATCCCACAATAGCACTGCAACACTTCTGTTGCTCTCTGTCACCCTGATAGGGACTTTGTCACCCTATCCAATTCTCCAGCTCCAATCTGCCCCACGAAATCTCCCAGCGTTAGCCTCTAAGGTTTGCGTCAGCCACTCTAGCCCAACGTCCGCCTATTTGGCCCAGCGTCAGCTTCTCGAGGCTCTGCGTCAACCTCTAGAGCCTTTGTGTCTCCCACGCTGGCCCTCCACAAGCTCTGCGCAGCTCCTAGCTGCTTCTGCGTGGCCTCTAGTTAGCTATGCGTCAACCCTCTCCCGGCTTCTTCGCTAATGCTCCCGGTACTATCTCTGCCTCTCTGCTACTGTATTCACTGCCCCTCAGCTGCAACTCTAATCACTCCTTCGATTTCCTCAACAAGCCTTGCCCCAAAAAATCAAATTCTTCATCGACTCGGTGTGTTCTCCAACTGATCCTCAAGCCTCTTCTTATACTTTTCTTGTTGACAATTCAACGGCCGAAATTAAGTCCCTAATCAACGGCTAAGATTAGATCTGGCTTGATCCATGACTTTTGGACCATTCTAACTCAGTTTTATATTAATTCACATTAATATTTTATTTTCCCTAAGTTTAGACTTAGGGACTCCAAAAAATATTAATTATTTTAATAACTCCCAAATTGCGTAGATTCTGCCCAAACCATTTCTGGGTCCTGGAGATCTCATGTCCTTTAGCCTCTCCACCAATTTTCAAGGCTAGAGCACATCCGATGCTATGCCAAATCAATACTATATAAACCCTGCCCAAATTTCCACAACTCTGGGTTCTAAAGCTCAAGGTATCCCCACCTCTCTCTCGGAGGTATAGCTGCATACAAACTGAATTTGTCCTCCGGCCTATTGGACAAATTATTAATCTTTGTCGAAGTTGTTGCCTGCTCCTGCTTCTCCTTCTTGTCCTTCTTCTTCTTGGGACACTAAGTATTGTAGTGACCAAACTCACCACATCTGAAGCACTTGATCTCGACAGGTCTTTCTTTTTCTTCTCTTCTCCCTTTGAGCCTTGTCCCTGACTTGGACCTTTCTTTGTCTTCCCCTTTGATGCCAAGGCTACATTCTCCTCGTCCTTCACACTCTTCGTTCCTTTGCTACTGTTGTCGCTGATATTACTCTCGACCAGAGCAAGCCTCATCTCTTCCTGAGTTAAATCGGCCCACCATCGATCCCATCAAGGTAGTTGATCTCGTCTAGTAATACCTTGGACAAAACTTGCCCACTCTATGGTGAAACCATTAAAAGCTATACACACTAGCTCGCTCTCGAGAGGTGTCTCTCCAACTACAGCAAGCTCATTACGGACATTCAGAATTCTAGTTAGATAAGGAGCAACTCCTTCACCTTTATGCATCCTGGTGGTCCTCAACTTCTCTTTTCAGAACATCTTTTGATTCTCGAAATGATTCTGGAAAAGCGTAGTAACTACATCCCACATATCTTTGGCTGTATTCTTTGTTGAAGAATGTGACTAGGTTCGGTCTTCATAATTGTCTAATGTAATTTATTTGTCAAAAGAAATTTTATTATGACTTATTAAAGCATGGGTTTCATGCTTAAGTCATCATGTTTATAGGTTAAAGCCTCCATTATAGGCTTCTAGGTTTTATATTGAATCAATAGAGTCATTGTCAATTTTATTATGCCCTTCTTGGGCTTTTGTATGATTTAAAAATAATTATTTTTGAGTCAAATAGGTCATTTGACACTTTCACACAAAGTCGGCCCTATGATGATAAAATTGGCCTACAATAGAGCAATTCGACCCATGGAAGAGGCTATATATAGACAAGCAGTTTGATCCATTTGCTCATTCACTCAACAAGTTCGATAGACAAGAAAGAAAGGCAGTAAAAAGTGTGAAATTCCAAGAGAAGAAAGAAGATTGCAGAAGAAGACAAAGTCGAAGTTTTTGGGCTATCTTTGTCTCACATGTGCGAAGTTAATGGGCTAGGGTTGGGGCCGAAATTCTGAATTCTACTGCAGGTTGAAGTTCTGTTGTTGGGGTAGAAGTTTTTCTGCTAGGGAGACCGAAATTTTTTTGCTGCCGGGTTGACATTATAGGTCGAAGTTGTTGCTAGGAGAGCATCACTTGGCGAAGGAAGGATTGACTTGGTGATTGGGTTAACTCTGTGTCTAGGCCAAAAGAGTCTTGGACTATCTCATCTTGTCTTTGAATCTACTGAAGGAAGAGCTCTGATTGGGTTTTCCCCTTATAGGGGTTTTGTCCTGGTTGTCCACCTACATCTTATCTCTTGTTCTTGTGATCTTCATATACACATAAATTGGTAATTGCTTGATGGAACATAATATAATAAAGAAGTAAAAGAAGCCAACATAATTCACAAGTAATTATCAAAGAAGAGGAATCAAACCCTAATCTAGCATTGATTTCTCAACATGGTATCAGAGCTAAGGTCGAAAAAGGTTGGATATCAATTCGTTGGGTTGAAAAGGAAGGTCACTACCTCTATAACAAGTTACTTGAAGATGGGGTTCAATATCATAAGAATTGCAGGATGTTGGATTGGAAGGATCATCTATAACCTATCTAAGAAGGTCAAAAGCGAAGGCTTCTTGTTTGCACTTATAGGTACTCTTCTTGATGACAATGCATGGATCATTGATAGTGGAGCATCAATACATATGACAGGAGAAAGCGGACAACTTCATACTCTATCAAAGGAACAATCATCTCATGCAGTGGAGCTAGGAGACAATAACAATTATACAATCGAGGGCCTTGGATCTACATCTTTGAAGCTGGAAAATGGAGCAAAGCTACACCTCAACAATATACTCTATGTTCCATCATTGAAAAAGAATTTACTTTCAATGTCTTGTTTAGAAGATAAAGGAGATAGGGTTTCTTTTGTTGATGGTAAATTCTTGGTTTGGGGAAAGGATTCAAGCATTGAAAAGGCAAAAGTTATTGGAGTTCATGAAGGAAGACTATATAGGGTTATAACACCATCTCCTCAAGCTCTAGTTCACATGGAAATCAATCCGATCGAACTATGGCATAGAAGATATGGGCTTATACACTACAAGATCATTCCCTCTCTCAATCAAATGGTAAATGGCATCCCTAACATCAAAGAAAATCGTAAAGGAGTATGTAAGGGATGTGTTTTGGGAAAGAATAAAAGGAAGTCTTTCACAAGGAATGATACAAGGTCCAAAGAAATATTAGACCTCATTCATTCTGATGTGTGTGGGCCTATGTCTAACAAATCACTTGGAGACCATCTTTATTATGTAACCTTCATTGATGATCACTCTAGAAAAACATGGCTCTACCTTCTCAAGACAAAGGACGAAGTATTTGAAAATTTCAAGGAGTTTAGATCTTAGGTAGAGACCTTAACAAAAAGAAAGATAAAGATCTTGGGATCCGGCAATGGTGGGGAATACACTTCAAAAGAATTGGTTACATATTCTAAGAGGGAGCTCATTCTTCCCTACAATCTTGAACAAAATGGAGTTGCAGAAAGGAAAAATAGAACAATTGAAGAATGCATTTGAACTATGATATTTGGTCAAGACCTCCCAAAGTTTCTATGGGGTGAAGCAGCTATGACCGTAGTATATAAAAAAAAAAAAAAAAAAAAAAGTCCTCATAGAATTCTTGAGAATATGACACCTGAAGAAGCATTCACGGGGAAGAATCCATGTGTGGACCATCTTCGAATCTTTGGGTGTCCCACATACATCCATGTTCCAAAGGACAAGCGCAAGAAACTAGATTCTACAAGCATCAAAGGGATCTTCGTTGGCTACAGTGTTTCTTCAAAGGCATATAGAAACTACATTAAGGAAGGAAGACAAATTGAAGTAAGCAAGGATGTTATATTCAACGAAAATCATGAATACAAGAGATCCAAGGATATTCCAATTGAATCAAATGACGAAGATACACCACTATTTGAAGAAGAAAAACATCATGATGAGACAACTCCAAACCAAGAAGAAGAAGATGAAGGACCAAGTGAACCGATTCAACCTATGATCACACCCGAAACAAGGAAAAGGCCAAATTGGTTGAAAGCCACTCTTGAAGATGCTGAAGGACATGGAGCTGCTAAAGGAACTTTTAGAGAAAGCAAAAGACCAAAAAGATATTCAGGATATGTAGCATACATGACAAAATTGATAGAAGATGAACAAACTACATTTGAAGAAGTTGCTCATCAAGAAGAATGGAAGAAGGCGATGCAAGAAGAATATCAATCCATCATGAAGAATGGAATCTGGGAAGTCATTCCTAGGCCAAGGGACAAATCAGTTGTCACTTCAAATTGGATCTACAAAATCAAACATGCTATCGATGGAAGTAAAGATAAATACAAAGCTAGATTTGTTGCAAAGGGTTTCCCTCAAAAGGAAGGTATAGACTATGAATAAACCATTGCACCTACTGCTAGGTATACTATTATAAGATCTTTGGTTTTGCTCGCTGCTACAATGGGATGGAATATCCATCAAATGGATGTAAAAACATCATTTTTGAATGGGGCCATTGATAAAGAAGTATACATTGAACAACCATAAGGCTTTGAAATAAATAGCAAGGACGCACATGTTTGCAAACTTAAATAAACCCTATATCGCTTAAAGGAAGCTCCTAGGGCATGGTATGAAAGGATGGATGCATAGCTCTTTAGAATTGGGTTCGTCAAAAGTTTTGCAAATCCAAATCTCTACATTAAGGTCGTGAATGATGAACCAGTCATTATACTACTTTATGTTGATGATTTGCTTATTACAGGTGTGGAGCACAGAATACAAGAATGCAAGAAGATGTTGGCCGCTGAATTCGAAATGAAAGATCTAGGGGTTATGCACTATTACTTGGGTTTGGAAGTGTTGTAAAATGTAACTAGGTTCGGTCTTCATTAAATGTATTTGAGTCATCTTGTAATGTACTTGTCAAAAGAATAAAAGGAAAGAATTTTTATTATTATTATTATGACTTATTAAAGCATGGATTTCATGCTTGGGTCATCATGTTTTAGGTCAACGTCCCCATTGAGGACTTTTAAGATTTATTCTAAGTCAATAGAATCATTCTACTTTTAAAGAGACCCTTCTTAGACTTTTGAATCATGTAAAAAGGTTAAGTATTGAGTCAAATATGAATTATGTTTTCTCCACACCAAAGCCCTAAGATGATCAAGTCGGCCTCAAAGAGGGTTATTCGACCTCACCAAAGTACTATAAATGAAGCAGTTTGAATTCTATTTGAAGCACTCACTCAACAAGCTAGTTTGATATCTCTTGAAGTTAGAAAAAGTGTGAAATACATGAAGAAAGAAAAGGAAGTGTGAATTTGGTCTAGGAGAAGGAAAAGAGGAAGATCGAAATTTTGATGCTTCTATCTCTCTCTCTCTCGTGCCCTGGTTTGGAAGATCGAAGTTCTCTTGTTGATGTCATAGCCAGTTGCCGCATGTTGTTGCTGCCAAATCAAAGTATAGGTCGAAGTTGTTGGTGTTGGGTGTTGCTGCCTCAGGAAGTTGTATTGGGCCAAGATCGAAGTTCCTATGTGAAGATCGAAGTCTTTCAGTGAAGATTGAAGTCTCAAAAGCAAGGTCAAAGTTGTTGGGTTGAAGAAAGCGATGTTACTAGCCCTGTTGTTGCTAGGTCAAGAAGGATCATTTGCAAGAGAAGAGGAAGATTGACTTGGTGTGGAGGAAAGATTGTGTCAAGGACTAGACTCTAGAGTCTTGGAATATCTCCGGAAAACTACTAAAGGAAGAATTACAAACTAGTTTTTCCCCTAGAGAGGGGTTTTTCCCTAGCTATGAGCCTATATCTGGTGTCCATTGTTTTATGTGTTATTGCTTTGGTAATTGCTTGATGAGCTAAAAGAAAGAGGATATAAAGAAACCTGATAAGAAGTCAAAAACATCACAAGTAATTATCAAGTAAAGCTTTCTGCCTCTCTGATTTTCTAACATGGAATCGGAGCTTTGGTGAAGAAAGAAAAAAAAGGCAGTCTCAAGCACTTGATCAAGGAATCATTCAAAAGGATTATTCAAGGGAAGAAGTCTACTATCTTCAAAGACAATGTCTAACACAATCAAAGGAGAGAACAAACTTGAAGGAGCCTCAAACTACAGGTCTTGGAAGAAGAGGATTGACCTCATCCTTGAAAAGAACAAGGTTCTAGACTTGGTCAAAGGAAAAGTAAAGAAGCCTACAGATGACTCCAGTGATGTTGATAAAGTGAAGTTCAGAGAATTAGAAATAGTTGTCATGACCCTAATGGTAGAAGGAATAAAGAACAACCTTGTCCTGTTTATAGCCTATTAGGATATTCCGACACATACGAAATAGTTAAGTATAACTTGGTCTAGTATAGAGTTAGGTAAAGTGTGTTTCTTTACTATGTACTTTTGTAACTTACAATCCGACGGTCACAATATGTTCTAGACATTAAGTGATCCGACAGTTCATTCTTAGCTTGGTATTACCGACACTTGATCCGTGGCTTAACACCCAATTGCTCCATGATCTCTATTTAAAGAGCATGGAGGGTCATTTGTAGGGTGACCATTCATGAGAGAAGCTTATGTAAATTTTCTTTCTTTTACATTAATAAATTTCCTGAAATGGTCGCGTCAGCTCAAGCCGTGGACTACTTCCCGCTATGAGGGTTTCAACCACATCAAGGATACTGGTGTATTGATCTGTGATTTGTTTTTGAGCAGTGTCCTTTGGTGTTCTATATGAGGAATTTACCCTGTAAATTCCTACATAGCCAACATTAATCATGCTCAAGAAATGTATGAGGCCCTTTCAAAATTATTCACTATTAAGAACATTGATCAGGTAGTAAGCCTGAAGAATGAACTAAGGACCACAAAGATGACTAAAGAAGACACAGTGGTCTCCTTCTCTGTGAAGATAGCAAGAATCAGAGATGATCTTTTGGCCATTGATGAAATTGTTCCAGACAAAGAGCTTGTGATCATCGCTCTATTAGGATTGCCACCTTCTTGGGGTGCATTCGCTGCAGGACTTAACAATTGGAAGGAAGCTCCCACTTTTGAAGAACTATGAACTGCCTGTAGTCAAGAAGAATTAAGGATCTCACTAATTACTAATCTTGAAGAAGTTTCAAATTGAAAAACACACATGGGGAGCGAGAGAGATATAAAAGATAAATCATGCAGTACAATTTTTATTCACAAATTATATACATTTATAGTACATTATGTGACCGTTGGGATTCACATCCCAAGGTCTCTTGGACTGCTTTTGTCCATTCGACTTCCACACTAACCCATTTAGGATTAGGTGTCCAACATTCCCCCCCTTAATCCGAAGGGTTATGTATGAGTCCAAGAAGAGCGCTGTAACACAAAATGTGCAAAAATGCATGGCAGCACTACGCTGAATGTGCTCTCTGAAATGTTGGTATAAAGGGCGGTGGTTTAAGGATGGCCACCAACACTGGAACGATTAGTGCAGTTCCCGGAACTCTTCCAAAACTGGCAAGAAGCTGAAGTCTTCTGCTAGAGGAAGTGATCCTATTGTTTTAAATAGGGAAACCTTCAACCATAAAAGGGAGGCCTCACCCCGTATAAAAGGTAAAACTTCAACCTGAAAAGGGAAGTCTCAACCTGTGATGGTTTAAGGATGACCAACAACTCTGGAATGCTTATGCAATTCCTGGAATTCTTCCAAAACTAGCAAGAAGATGGAGTCTTCTGCTAGAGGAAGCGTTCTCAATTTTGTCTCCGGAACTCTTCCAAAACTGGCAAGAAGCTGGAGTCTTCTGCTAGAGGAAGTGTCCCAGATCGCCAACTGAAGGCATGTTCACGGACATCTGTGTTTCTGGCTACAACTCTGAAATTGGTGTGGCAGGTTGTGGCTCAGGCTCGCTTGATGTGACTTTGAAGCTTGTAGATGACCATCATTTCCCCCCCTGTCAGATACAAGGTGAGATGATGGAGAAAACTCAACTACAAGACTATTCAATACTCTAGAACACGCTCAAACATGTGACTATAATATCTTCTTGGCTAGTGATGCCATTGCCAAGAAGCGATCCATCCAACATGAATCTTGTTCTTGCAGGACGTTTGTTTTTGAAGCATCTGTGTGAAGAATGACTGGTTTTATGACAGTGCTTAAATGGATGAAGATCAAAACAGTGATCTTTCAAATGGCCAACTCGATCACAGTGTTGGCATTTCACGATCTGTTGTTGTTGTTGCTGTTGTGGAAGAGGAGCAGAGTCTGGAACAGCTGAAGCTGAACCGTCACGAGGAGTAGGTGAACTGTCATGAATAAATTCAGCACTCTGAAACTGAATGGGCTTGGCGTAGTCTAGA